>BLFK01000871.1:3296725-3342914 GCA_014634185.1 Astreopora myriophthalma
TGTCGTGTTTTCTGTTCGTCGTCGCGCATTTGTCAACAAACCGGGTCAGTCATTCAGAGCCGAGGAGTACACTGACGTTAACGGTGAGCCCTTGTGATCCTTTCGCCTCCAGCAAACAGGAATTCAATGGCCCATTTCCGAGTTGCTCTTTGCCTCGGTTTCGAAGCGATTCCTGGTGCGCAGCCATTCAAATTGCGTATTTTTATACAAAGCGCGTTGTAAGCCATGACAACCAAAGCCAAACTCGTGCAGTTAGTTTGCTTTTTCTCAGTTATCTTGAAAGCATGTTAAAGGATTTGATTTTCAGTATAAGCGGATCGCAGTTTGACGAATTGCTCTCGGGCCCGTAAAGTTTTCGGGGCTTTCGAGAAACTGGCCGCCGGTCCTGAAACAAGACCCAGATTCTGGTGTAAACATACAGAAGGCGTCTGACGCTGGCTGCATGGATCTATTCTCATATGTTCATTTGATTCACGTTCTTTTGGGATTGGCCAAAGTAATTAGGGAGTTCAAGCAACGCCAACGAAAGCATTGCTTGAAAATGAAGATTTGCGCAATCCTAAATACTTCGCAAAACACGTATTATTGGCTTTTGACCCTGTTACAATATTGGCATTTGTTTTGTTCAAATACAAATTTTTGTCCTCTCGTTTGCAGAACTGCAAGCTCTCGCAGAACTGCTGGGCGCATATGGGATGAAACATCTTGGACAGAAAATGATGCTGCAAGTCGCAAGCCAAGTTGGCGAGATCAAGGTACGTGAATTACTTAAGATTATATTAGAGAGCTGTAGACGGCAAAAGAAGGAAAACGGCAAAAGCAAGAAGAACGTCACCTCGAAATAAGAGTTCGCGTTATTGCGATCACTTCGCGATTATTTTAACTAGTTAAATTACTCTTCTAGTGGTGGGACGAACTTTGTAATCATGATATGAACAATATGTAACCTAGGGCCTAGTCAATTTTTGAACTGCTTAACGGAAAATTATCCTTGCTACTGTTCTTCAAAGGAAACCAAAAAAATCCGGGCTGAGTTTGAAACTGTAGAGCGAAAGTAAATGTAAGGAATGGCATTAAGAAATTTTTTAAAACTGAATTCTTTTTCATCGAGAGTAGAATACTGAAGCGCAGACTGCACGTGCCAGATCTAAAATTTTCTCGTGCCACCTGCAAAAATATGCTAAGTTGCGCAACCCTCGAATGCGAGGTTTTAACAAGTGACCATGAATGTGTTTCTTTAATTCAGAAACTCGTCATTCAAAACAAGGACGTGTTGATGAGCTTACGTACAAGTTTTGACAAACCTGAACAGTGTATGGAGCTGCTGAGAAGACTAAAAAGTACGAAATCAGATTAGGCTAAGAATGCGGGCAGCAGCGAGGCTTGAGGTGACCTTTCCTGACACAAACCTCACCTCTTCTCTTATATAAATCGCGTTGTTCTAATGCTATCTACTCTGTATTTGCACAAGAAAAGCAGAGAGGTTTGTAGCAAAGCAAAGTCACCTACAACCTCGCTTCAATGTGTACTTAACGGTTAGCATTTGATATTTACTGGGGGTTTTCATTTTCGGGGGCGCAGAAATGGGGTTACACTCACCCGAGGTTATTTAGTATTCACAAACTATAAAATGGTTTAATTCTGTTGTGAACGCAACTGTTCGCGCTTGTTTGCGGTTGACACCATGAATTGATGTATTTCAAGTTCTGATCCGTTCTTTTTGTGTTCTTCGCGTTCGTTAGCTCAAGTTTGTGGACACAGTTAAAACTGGTTTTCACAAGGTCTCAGATAGCAACGCCTTCGACTCTGTCTTCTCTTTCTTGCGGAAACCAAGTGCTCTAAATCGTATTTTGTTTTTACCTCTTCATTGACTTTTCGTTCTGTTTAGATATCGAAGATGTGGTGTTGAGAGTCATTATCGTCGGAGTAATTCTAACTTTCCGTTCACTAACTCAAGAAGCACTTGAAATGGTAAGCTTGCTTGTTTTTGTCTCAGCTTGTGTCCGGTTCCCCCTATCCGTTGAAGCAATATGATTGTTAGAGGATGCGCATTTACAGTTCGTAAGTAAAACCAGAAGGTCTCGATCTGGAATGGAATGCGGTCCATCAGTTTACGGCACTATCTCCTTTTAGAACGGCTGGTGCTAGATTTGGGCTACGATTTGCATTTAGCACGAGCAATGCCTCGTGCGGCTCTCAGCTTGGCTGCGGACCAATGGGACGCGTTATGGTTATCAGGCCCAATCTGATTGGCCATTATTTGGCGGGACCTCTATTCTAAATTTAGATAATACCGTATGGACCAAGGCCAAATGAGACAGATCGAGACTTCTGGGTTATGGACTTCTGGGTTATGGACTTCTGGGTTATGGACTTCTGGGTTATGGACTTCTGGGTTGTGGACTTCTGGGTTGTGGACTTCTGGTTAAACTGAACGTCATAGAAATATCATTCTTGAGTTACATGGTATTTTATTGTGATCAGGTTCTGCAGAAAAGAGTGCCATTCTTAATGAACTCCATTGTGGACTTCAAGGAACATTTCCCCACCGGAAACAACGATCGACCGGTCAGTAGAGGGACAGTTTGGTGTTTAAAGCTTGTTGTTTTTGTTGTTGAAGGTATGAATCGGTCCGCGGCTACAGAAAACGCGAAAAATACAACATCCCACTACAACGGTCTTTGAAAAGTTGTCAAACGTTATTGCGCGAGATCACGCACCCTTTTTTCCTTTCTCGGTTGCGCTAATAGCGCGTTTTCACTCACGTGACCAGCGGCCATATCGATTTACTGAAACAAAGGGAAATATTTGCATAAGAATGAAGTTCAATTCCCCGAGGGTAGTTTTGGGACACCAAAATGGCCGCCTTGTCTTCGTTAGGTACACCAATATGGCCGTCGTGATGCCATGTGAAAACGATCTATATGCATTTTTGAAATTCGGATTCAACAAGGAGAGGACGCCGCGACTGGAAGACTAGAGTTGCTCAAATTGGCATTTTAGTTTGCTAGTGGCACGAGGTAGTTTTAGATTTGACACGTGCTGAAAGTGTATCTGCATTCTACTCTTGACTTTCGCGCGTCTTAATATTAACTACAAACAGCTCAAATGGCATAAAAGTCCTCAAAAAAATTATAAGTCTTTGCTTTTTCCATTCTACAATTTGGCATAAACACAAGCGTCAAAATTAATGGTAGTTCGTATTTAGTCCTCCGCCGTTACTGCGCTTGCGTAGGCGGATTCATTTTCTCGTGCTTGTTTCACGTGTGAGAACGTCGTAGGCTTGTGCTTCATGTGCTTGTTTGTCGCACAAGTGGGAACCAGGCTCAAGAATCGTAAAATATTATGGTAGTTTTTGGAAATGCCTTAACCCCAAGCCAACGGAAACGCGCATGGAGCGCGGAGATTATGATAAAAGCTCGAGCTTTAACAAAGAACTCTAGAGGCTGATAGGTTATTGTTCTGACGCTCATTACAACCGTTCTCGTTATTTTACTTGAAGCTTGTGGAAGAAATGGCGACCTCAGCGGGCCTGCAGTGCGAGATCGACCCAGTTCTCTGCCAAGCCCTGCGCGCTCATAAGGGTAGGGCTGCATGAACTGCTTTACAATTACAGTATGGATGGAAGTTACGTCCAGGGGCCCGTTGCTCGAAAGTCCCGAGACGTTTACGGGCCCAAAAGGCTACTTGTAGTACTGCGATCGGCTAATTCTGAACATCTTGTCTGTCAACATGCTCTCAATCAAGATAAGAAGGAGCAGACCCATTGCAAAATTTCACGGCTTAAAACGTCCTTCTTTTCAAGAAGATACGGAGGGAATTATAGCACCCGAAATATGACCAAAAAATGTCGGGGCTGTCGTTCGAGAAACGGACCCCGGCAATGAAATGATACCCTTGTGATGCTTAAAGGAATGAGTTTTGGCTTTAATCTTTTTACTCAAGTTTAATTTACTAGGGTTAATTGGAGTAGATTAAGTAGAGTTTGCAGCCAATACACCTTCATCACAGGCCGCCATTTTGAGTACCGAGGGACTGAAAACTTTTCTTTTTCCCCGCCGGAACTCGTTCCAAACTCATCAACTCGAGGCTTGGATTTACGCAATTTATTGTTCGTCCATCCGGCAGCATTTGTACATTTCGTCGTTGTTTGCGGTCTCTAGAGATTGACTGAAAACCTCTCACTAGGGGAAGCTCGGCATTGATACATGCCTCAGTGCCATTCATTATGCTCTCCTATTAGAATTAAGCAATAGACGACTTTTTCCGTGTTTACATAGCCTCATCTAAACACGAGGAGGGGTTGGGAGAATTCGAGACTGTTATGCAAACCCGAGACGCATTTCCTTTTATAAAATATTTGTCAAAAATTATTCGACAAATGAAGGAAAATGCTGTTTGTTTTACTTCTTGATTGAAACACGTTTTCTCGATACACGCTCATATTCCCTACCAGCCAATCAAAACGCGCGTTTGACAACACAACCAATCAAAATTCGTGTGATGTCACAACCGTGTTTACATACTCTCATCTAAACACACCTATTGACCAATGAGAGCGCGCGTACTATCCTAATTATTTTATAATATTCAATGTTCTGCGAGTTTCAGGTTGTTTTTAGTCCTAGTTTCGACTGACTGTCTTATTCATTTCAACGGCAGAAAAGAAACCAGAAGAGGATTCTTTGATCTGGTCGTTATTTCTGGTGAGTTTAATGAGTTAGTTGGTATGTGTACCTTCCCCCATCCCTAGTCCATTGCCTAAAAATACAATCGTCATGACTGTGGCACACAACGCCGCGGTACGCCTCGGTGTTGTTCCAAAATGGCCACCACTGATTTTGATGTTCTTTTTATGCGATGACATCTTGGAGTTTGAGCAACGAAAACGTCGCTTTAAACTATAGATTTTCGTAATCTTAAGTACTTCGCTGTCATGCCAACCAGTTTACTTTGTACATCGTGGGCGCGGAGTATCCTGTGACTGGATTGGTAAGAACGACGTTGAAGTAAAGATAGAGGATGAACGATTCACTGTTGCGTGCTCCCGTTGTCGTCAAAACCTTAAATAGCCCAGTTTCGAATCACTTAGACCGCTGGATAAAAAAATCAAAGGAGCCTTTGTACAGGGTTAGCCTCAACCTGACGAAAAATATTCACAAATACCAGCAAGAAAGCGTTGAATAATAAAAGAAAACAACACACAGAAGTGTGACAATTCTCACCGGTATGCTTCAGGTCGAGGTTAACCCTGTGCAGATGTGCCTTTCGTACTTTTATCCAGCGGTTTTGGTGAATTCGAAACTGGACTATTGGTCTTTTAACCTTGTTGTTTTGCAGACGACGGTAAGGACATGTACTAAACTGCGTGCCGCACGTGCACAGCGTACAGAGCTATCGTTTTCCCTCGTTACCCCTGTTGTCTTGTTTCGTTGCCTCTCCTTCGTAGTCATCGTTCCGTAAACTCCCTAAAAGCCTTCCTTGCCTGGTTCAGGAAGCTCACAATTCAAGTGTGTCACCTTAACGAGGTATTTGAAATGCAAACAAGACATCAAAATAGCGGCCATTTTGGAATAAAGTGTACTATAATCTAGTGACTCTCCCTTGTAGCATGTTTTTGACCTCTCCCAGTCTCTCCTCCTTCTTTAGCGACCTTTAGATTGGAGTACGAGTACGACTGCGAGTAGTTCATTTTCTACGAGTAGTTCATTTCTAACCCGCACTTCATAATCATTTCTTTCACTACGAGTAGGTTATCATGAAATAACATAGGGTGAGGTAGATGCAGTGACCAGCGGTCAGGGTTAGGGTTAGGGGTTTAGTGGGGATTGTCGTTATTGCGGGCGCAGAAATCTACTTTACTTCTGTGTTCTCTAATGCTGACCCTGCGAGTACGAGTTTGCCGTACTGAGCAGGCGCATCAAGTTTGGAAGTCGAAAATTTTCCAACTGCGCGTGCTGGGTACAGAAAACTCGTGCTCAAATCTAAAAGTCGCTTTTATTTCTGTTAGTGTGCCCAAATGGTGATCTGCCTTTGCCCTGTCAATTACAATAGACCATTTCCGAGTTCAATTCAGCCTCTTTTTCAAATCGAGATCAAGTGCGAAGTCTTTCCCATAAAAAATCAGTTTTTCTTGATATGCAAAGTAAAACTTATCACCATCACAAAAACTATCGCAATTGGATTCGCTTTGGCAAAGAGGTTGTCGTGAACACTGAAAACACGGAATTGTCGGTGTCAGAACCTACCAACTTCGTTCCCAGGACCTTTGTCCGCCGAGGGTGTGCGGAGAAAAGCCCTGGGAACAAATTTGACAAGCTTCACGTTCATTCTTCATTGTTCTAATGCTGTTCACTCTAGGTTTTTGTTGCCGTTGCTTTGCCATCGCTGGCGTACAAGGACGCCTCCGATTATAATGCTGACTGGGAAGGTATATATGTATATCAAGTTGTACATTTTCCCCCTGGTTTTGTGGTCCTTGTTCTCATCAAATCAAATTAAATCAAATTAGCAGGGAGCTTATTAAGCAACGGCAAGGTCGACGAAACCACAAACTCCAGAACACTACAGGTCTAATCAGTTTAAGCAATTGCTCTGCACGAGCGTTGAACGTTATGGAACATTTCTAGCTGTCCTCTGCTAAACAGTTGTTAAACGACGCAAAATAACCGGGTTGTTGGGTTGCGAAGAACGTGCGCAAGCGACGATGAATTTTAACTGTCTCTAAACCTCAGCGCCGGTCATACAAGAATAACAGCCCACGTATTGCTACCGCTATCGTCCTCGGTATCGCTATCGCCCTCGGTATCGCTGTTGTCCTCGGTATCGCCATCGCCCTCGGTATCGCTATTGTCCTCGGTATCGCTATCGTCCTCGGTATCGCTATCGTCCTCGGTATCGCTACCGTCCTCGGTATCGCTATCTTCCTCGTCCTCGTCCTCGTCCTCGTCCTCGTCCTCGTCCTCGTCCTCGTCTCGAATGTGGGCTATTCCTGATTGAGCCATATCATGATTTTGTGACACATCCAACGTGTTAGAATAATTGCTGTGATTGCAGTACCGAACATTTTAAGCTCGCTGATATGATTGCTGAGATTTGAACGTATCTTTTACTGCGAATTGTATTTTTGTAGCACACGAAAACAACGCCCACTGTATGGCAGCAGCGATCAATCGCGTAGCAGGCGCTCTGTGCTTCAACAATGGTGATAGTGTGGAAGAAAGGCTTCGAGAATTCTTGGCTGTAAGTGGAACTATGTTTTTCTCTCGCCGTCAGCTAATTTAGGACCGGGTTAGTTGTGTTAGAGTAGTCTTCGGTTGAGTGTCGAAAGCAATTACGCGAGTGCTTTGGTCAAAGAACCTCCGCGAACCTTTCCACCAATCAGATGCAAAGATAAAACCAATTGCGACTTAGTCACTCATGTTTTCCCGCCCTTGGCGCTGGCTTCCTTTACTTGCTTTGAACTCTGATTGGCTAATTAAGCAAAGTCGGGAATTACTTCGATTTGTGAGCGGGGGAAATCTTTTTTCAGGCGCAACTTATCTCCCTTTATGAGCTTCCATTGCGTGCTCTTTCCAGTTCAACCGTGAGAATAAGAATATGGCCTATTATTGGCGGAGCGGTTTTCAAATGTCTGTCGAAAGTAATTACGGAACTGTGATTGCTACGTTTAGTGATCGGCTTAAAAATCTCGCGCCAGTTTATCAACCAATGAGAAGGAAAACCAAAAGCAATCGCGACTTGCACGCGCGATTTTTCCCGGGCTTTGAGCAAGTTACACGGAATTGCTACGAGTTTTGATTGGCCCATTGCGCTGATTGCACTTGCTGTGATTGGTCGGAGTAATTACTTTGGTATTCGTTTTACGACACTCAATTGAAAACCGCTCCCTGTAGGCATGTAATTTTGCTTTGCGTCCGCGCAAATGTTCGACGAGATAAAAAAGTAGATCAGCTGAAAGCCAAATTGTCTTACCGCACGGAAACGCTTTCTTCGGAGGGTAGATCTCATAGAAATGCTGGGTTGTTTACAATCCAGTTTACCTGTTCAATACTTTAGCGGAGTGGTGCACTAGGCCCTTCAGCTATACTTGAGCCGTTTTGCATTGTGGTTGCATGCAGGTCGCATCTTCCAGTCTGCTGAAACTGGGTATCGAAACAGAGAAGGATGTGAAAGCTCGTGAATCAACATACCTTCTGTTAGACTTGGTAGGCGTCGTGATTTGTATTTCTATGTCTTTGTCTTTACCTGTTCTCAGTACGTTTGAAGAAGAAGCTTGCTGGAAACGGGATAAAATTGGGAAAATTGGGAGGCGAGCGCGGCCTAGTGGTAGGGCGCTGGAATTGTAATCCAGAGGTCCCGGGTTCAAATCCTCCTCCCTGCCACTAGATGGATTTGTCTTCAGTGGCCCCGAATTCAACTCCTCCACGCCTTGTAAATAGCCAACTGGTCAGCATCCCACCAGTTGGGATTCTTAAACTTGTTACGTTTAATTTGTATCACATTTGTTTGTTACGCGCATTTGATCATATTCACATGGAATTTGCGCGATATAAATGTTAATTATTAAATGTTAATTATTATTAAAATTACCGCGAATTTAATAACCAACGAATTGCACTAAAAAGTCTTTTGGGAATTCTACTCTATCATTAGTACAAATCCACTCACATACTGTCACGAACCCTGTAATCTGATTGGCTCGCTACCCGCTATCTTTTGAGTGATTGACAGTGAGTAACGAAAAGGACTGAGTTTTGAACAAAAACAAAGCAATGCAATACGGCTTCTTCAAATCTTCAAATCTTCAAATCAATAGAAATAGGGATTAATTCGAAGGTATTACGTCAGTGGATTTCTACTTAAAATAATTAGACTACTCTTTCTCGTTTTCTGCGCGCCTCGTTGACTATCTATCAACTCATAGAAAACTCGAACTCGTGGTCTAATTGTTAATTATGCAGAAGGTGTGCGACCATTTTCTATCTTTTTGTACACCAACGTGGCCGTCTCCACGTGATTGCAAACAAGCAGTAGATAGTTAAATTTAGTGAGCTCCGGTGCAAACTCGTCAGATGAATTAACTCGCGATAACGTGTTCGTCCTTTTGTCTTCATTTCTTCTGTTCTTTGGTTCATTTTCGTCGTTTCTCTAAGGAAGTAAGGTGAAATCTGAGCGGCATGACTCGCACCTCGTTGGCTATCTATCATGTCATACCCAACGCTTGCTCGAGGATCAATTGTTAACTGCCGCTGTTTTGTGCGCAGATCGTGAATGATTCGCCTTACCTAACAATGGACGTGTTGGAGTCGTGTTTTCCGTACGCGTTACTGAGGAATGCCTATCATGAAGTGTACAAGGTAAATTGTTTTAGTTCACAAAAAGGCTTTCTGAAGGTGATCAAGTCGTTAATGCACTTAATCGGGGTTGGTGCTCACCTTAAGAATCCTTGAATATTGAAAACCATTTAAGCCCTTGTAACTCTCTGTGAATTCAGTTTGAGCCTCAACGTCCTTCAATTTCTATGAAATTCTTCGCGGCGTTTTGGAGGTTGTAGAGAAAACGTCGTTAATTGTGCGGGAATTGTTTAATCACTGTATAGTTTTTCAGATGGTAACTGATCGCAAGTGTATTCTTCCACAAGAATCGAATTTTTTTATTTGAAGAAGTGTACGAACGCAACCATTGTCCAAAAATCCACAGATGGGAGTAAATGTTATTCGCATTAATTCCGTCCCGTCGTGGAGCAGTGTCCCACAACACCACATTACTTTAGCGATCCTCATTATGATATGCATTGACAAGTGAAACAGACATGACGAAAAACGGTAAAAACACTTCACTAGAAATGTACAATGTGCAACGGACAACAAAACGAACTCGGTAAGCACATTAAACCGTTGACAGGTCCCTTGGCTGCTACAACAGAAGCGCTATACATGCTATTGTGACGTACATCTCACATGATTGTCACATGCTATTGTAATTGTTGTGAATACGTGCTATTATGACATGATACTAAAGAAATTTGCGTTGTAGTACTACGGTACTGTTTTAATGCTTAGTAAACGAATATTGCATTTGACGCACCAACAGCAATTACGAAAAGCCTTTTGGTCCAACATGGACATTTGTTTGAATGTGAATGAGATAAGTTAAATAAACACAAGCCACTGTGCAAAAACAAGCAAACAAACACAACAAAACAAAACAAAATCGTAAAAGGGAAAAAACGAAACAAACAGAAAAGACAAAAACGCGTACAGTTTCGTGGCTAACAGTAAAATGTTTATTCTGCTTTCGTCCGAGGAGTATCTTGTCTTTGGAATTTTACTCCAAAGAGATGCATGGAACGCTTCTTTCCTATGCATTCATGTCCATTGTCTTATTCTGTTTGCAGAAAAAGCTGGAGATCTGGTTGTGAGTGCGCAAGCAGCTGGTTTTAGAAGCTTAAAGAAAAGTACAAAAAATAGTGATCGGCCCTACTGACTTCTCGTAGCTTTGAACTACCCCGAGCGAGGGAAGGGTCACCCACTAATATTTCACTGATTGATAAATCATTGACAATTCTTTTGTAGGCAATTTCACTCTGGGAAAAGCGGGTTACGCAACTGAGAAATTGCTTCCCCGGGGCAACGGCCATATCCCTGTGGGAAAGAATGGCTAATCAGCAACCACAACTAATTTGGTCTTGTTGTTGCTCAATGGAGAGTCTCGCCACCGTGCCCCGCCATGGGGGCTATCTTAAGGGCCCCCATAACCGAGGGCTGCCTTATCGGTTTAACTCGAGCGGGGTAGGGGACGTTTGTCCCCCCCCCCCCCTTCCCCACTCTAAATATAGTCGAGATATTAGCGACGGAAAAAACAAAAACTTGTTACTTTTTCAGCGACTTTAAGCTTGTTACGCTTAGTAACCGCGCCACCTAGTACACGAAGAAGAGGTTCCGATCTATTTGTGTACCTTAGACGTATGTTTAATTGCTGGGTTAATTTGGATTGTTGTGGCATTGACCTTTCTTATTCATGTTTTCTATTTGCAAAATGACTCCAAAAGTGGCATTCAAAATCCACCTTGTTCCCAGGAGTTTTGTCCGTCGAGAGCTGGCCAGCTTAAGTCGCTTACGAGGTTGAACAAATACGAATTCGACCTAGCTCACCAGGAGTTCTCGGTGGTCAGAGGTTAGAGCATCCGAGCTTGTGTTACGGAGGTCGTAGGTTCAATTCCTGCCTGGGACTTCGATCTCCTTTTCATTTGTCACGCGCACTTCGCCTGCTGCCAAGCAACTATGATGTCAAATATAAATTCGTATAGTTTTGACGCTGAATAGTTTGTTGCGTGGTGTTGGGGGATACTCGGCGACAGAGGATGCTGGTGTACATGGTTATCAACTTTCAAAATCGTCTTAAGCTAGAAGTTATGTTGCCACGCAACAAGGCATTGTAAAGGCTCGTTTGCATAGGCAATTTTTAGTCGCGCAAGTCGATGCAAGAGTTGTCGCCGCGATTTGAGATACATTGTCGCAGTTTAAAATGGGTGAAAAATCGCAGCAAAAAAGCCTCACGTTTCGAGCAAGTTTGAAACCTCTGCGGTATCGCGGCGACAAATTTCACTGAAGTGGCGAGGAAATCGCACCGAGTTTACACGTGCGATTTTGTAGTTGCAACTTTAGCGCGACAAAAATTGCATCAAGTTGCGTGACAAAAATCGCTTGCGGAAACGGGACTTTTCCGAGTTCATTTCAGCCTCTTTTTCAAAGCGAGCCTGAGTGCGAAGCTTTTCTTATCAAAATGAGTTTTTATTCGTATGCAAAGTAAAACTAGTTTTTGAAGTAATATATCAAACACGAAGAAGAGTGTTTCATCAGATATCCAAACACCGCTAAAAGAAAGTTGAAAAACGAGGCCGAAGGCCGAGTTTTTTTAACCGAATTCGAGGTATTTGGATATCTGATGAAACACTCTTTTGAGTGTTTGATATTGCTTCTCGAAGGAATCAGTATTTTAGGAGAAATTCGAGTTCAAAGTTGCCGAAATTTTATGTTAATTAAGATCACATATCCAAACTTCCTTCAGGGTTGTGATTTTTGTTTTGGGCTCATGAATTTGAGAAAGAGCCTGTCGCGAACTCGGACATGGCCTATTTGTCAGGGAGACCCTGGGTTCTCCATACTTGGTCAGTGATTGGAGAATGAAACAATAACTGATACAACAACAATGCCCCTAGCTTAGAAGCTACAGGTCATAGAGACCAATGGAAATAGAAGTCTGGAAGAGCTACAAGATTACTCATTTGTCAGGCAGACTACTTTAGCTCACAGCCGGCTGGATAACTCAGTTGGAAGACCAGTATCCAGTGCAATCGCAGGGCAAGCATTGTTCGAGTTTCGTTGAATTCTGTAGTCAGGCAGACTACTTTAGCAAGCATTGTTCGAGTCTCGTTGAATTCTGGAATACTTTTTTTTTTCGGTCGGCGTCTTTCCAAGTGCTCAAGTTGCGTGCTTAACTGCGATGATCATTCGAACATGAGATCACTCCAGATTTAGAAACTAAGAGGTAATCACCACTAGGCCTTATTCACGATAGCTTTGTGTTGGCGTTGTTTTTATCATGCAAATTAAACTAAGCATTTCTCAGAGAGAGCCTGTAGTTATCCAGACACGATCATTATTGTAGAACCAAACAGTAGCTGATACAACACAAACAATGCCCCTAGCCCTGATAACAAAAGAAGCTACAGGTCATATGCAGGATTACTCATTTCTCAGAGGGGAAACAACTGAGGGTCGAAAGATTTTAACGGATATTTTATATGTTCAGATGAATTTTCCATGTTTGTTGCATGTTTACAGCCTTAGCGTTAAACTAGAACCATTAGTTTGTTGTTTTTGCACAAAAGAAATCACAGATGAAGAAGTGAAACTATTGAAGTGAAGTCAATATCATTGAATTTTGATGATAGGTATTTAATTTTCGGTCTTAAGTGTGCTTTTGGCAATGTTACTTTAACATTGTGACAAGTCGATTTTCCAGAATTTGCCGTTTTTGTGTTTGCCCCCGGGCAGAGCACATGGCTAATTTGCATGACAATTTAAAAGCAATCGTGGCCGCTATCGTGAATAAGGCCTATTATGGAGGGCGTTGGACAAATATTTATCGGGTGATTCCTCATCAATGGTGCGTGAAAGTGATGTTACTATTGGCGCCGAGAAAGCCTTCACTTTCTTCGCTTAGCATCGCGGTATAACCGAATGTTTCATATAGTGCTGTCAACCACAACCAAATATTAAGGTTTTCTTCGAGCTTGAAAAATATAGAAATGAAAATAAGAGTCACGACTCAAGCGCGACGCAACATTAAGCTTGCGTTCTCCTTCGTCGAACGCAATTCTGTGCTAATAAAAGCAACTTTAACTTTTATTGTGCCCTCAACATTTGTAACATTATTATCTGACCAGCCGTGCGTTAACATTTACTACTTGAATCAAGGCAAAATTGGACAGTGCGACAATCTGCATACTCCTCTAACTCGGTCCCTAAATATGCCCCCGGGGCATCCTGTCAAAGGCTATTACTAAATTAACTTACGAGGAAAAAGAAGTCAGTGTGTAGATGGCTATTGTGTGGCTGAAGCATATGGACGATCAGGACAAGTTCATTAAGGCCAAGGAGAAGAAGCACATGATGGTGAAGATGACAGCATTTGAAGGGCCGTTAATGCTCTTCGGAGATGACGATTGGGCGGGGCCATTGCACAGATCCCCCTGACAGCACTCGTAATCGCATTCTGTCAGCTCAAAGCCAGGGATAGTCTGAAATAAGCTCTGCAGCCCTCCGCAAGTCTGGTTCTTACCCAAGGTGCTGCACGCGGATGACACAGTGCAGTTGAGAACGCTAAACTTTATCTGGCGCCCGAGTAAAGAAGAGTCGATGGTGACACTGGTCGTGAAGCAAGCGTCCGCAATCTGTCCGAAATTCGGATCTTTACTGCAGTCGAACACTTCAGTGGGCTTTTCGCAACCGCTCTCGTCTGCAGAAGTAGCCAGCTTGGTGTAGTCGGGCTGGCACTGGTAACATTTGAGAGCCAAAGCTAAAACAAAAATACCAATAAATTAATGACAATTTTGATTCAGAACTAATAACTAATAATTTTTTGGCTGTAAGCCAACGGAGACAGCATGAAGAAATAGCACGAAGACAACTTTAAAGTCAATAGACTCGCGAACATAAGTGTTAAGATCTAAACACCTAATCATTGGTGTCGTATTCTTCTTATGTGTTAGTCAGGAATTTCGTGTTTAATTTATTCGTTTTCTTTAGTATTTAAGGTCTCCGTGTAGTCACTATTTAGTATTCCCTTTTTTCGTTTTCGCTCTCAGAGCAGTTTTCGCCGTAGTTGCAATTCTCTAACGTCGCTTTCGAGCTGAATAATCATTAAGTACTTCCTCCTAGCACTGAATTTCTACGTCAGTCCACCAGCAACAAACAAATGTAAGTGTTGTGTTTCCGTCGAGTTTCTGTTTCGCGGTAGTCCGTTTTGTAACGTTTGTGTTTCTTCGTGTTTGTTTTAGCCGCTTGAGTGATAGATTTGGTCCGCCGTTAAAGGCATCGGAGAGATTTCCGTATAACCCCATACACTTATTACGCATGCAGAATTAGTATTGCGGTAAAATTTAAAGTTATTCAAAGCAAAGAACTGTATGCATAATAAATGTATGGGCTTATACGGAAATCTTTCCGATGCCTCTGTATAAAGCGAGTTATGAAAATGCTGGAGTCGAGAGTCGACGTATTTTGAAGAAGTCTACAATAAGTAGCATTTCCCGTTACAAGATCAAGGAACTCGGCATGTACACGAAAAAATAAATGTGGCAAAAAGATGAAATCCGTGACGTGAATGTTTGGTCACTTAACGTTGTTTTTCAGAAGGTACCAAGAAGCGCAGAGAGCAGAACGATTGTTTTTGCAAATCAAATCTCTTGTTTTGTGGTGTTCTCGTTGCTAAAGCTCCCTTAGCAACGAGGACCGCTACGGCAACGAGAACGTCGCTTCAAAGAAAAAAATCACGTTGTTGTAGTCACTTCAGGACTATTTCAACTCTTTCAATGAGTGAAATGAGTGTCTGTTGTCCAAAAATGAAACTAGTTTCAACGGCGTTCAAGTATGGAGAGAGAAAAAATAATTCAACGTCGTGCTCAGACGTTCTCCCCAAGTCGCTGATTTTGGTCCGAGATTTGACGTTGTTTTGCAGAGGGCGGTAAAGACATGTACCACATTGCAAAACGCACATGCAGAAAGATTGTTTCTACTAATTAGTTGCCGTTGCCGTCCTCGTTGCTAAAAGGGAGCTTACGAAACGACGCCGCCGACGGCAACGAGAACGCCACCAAATAGGTTTAGTGAGCAAAAAACAATGGCTCTGCACACTCTTCCGGTGCGTTTTGCACTTTACTCCTAAATAACGACGTGGAATGACCAAATTTACGGTTCTGTGGAGGACGTTATAGCGCATGATGATTAATTTTCAGCTCTCTCTCTACGCTTCTAAACCGCCCATACCAGTTGAATTCCTCGGAACTGCCGAATACCCCGCCACTATTGTTGGAATTTAGCGGCGTTCTCTTAAGAACGAGTCAATACAATAGACGATATTCTCATTCAAATCAGTGGCGGGGTATTCAGCAGCTAAGCTAAAGGATCAACACAGAAAGGTCACGTAATTTGTTTCCTGGCCGAGAAGACATTGAGAACACATTTTTGTCCCGGACGACAGAACACTTAGCGAACTGATGAAAAGGAGGTTTGCTTGTTACGTCATCGCCGTCATGCTGGTTGATCTCTCATTAGCTCCTTTTGTTCGTCTTCCCGGATTTGTACATCTCACCATTGTCATTTGTGTCTCTAGAGATTGGTTGAAAACCACCCATTGCGCTTTTCAATGACTGCTGGTAGTCTTAAGGTTACCGAAATAGACCATTTTACAGTTCTGCGCTCAGTTACCAGGCCTTTGGATAAAAGCGAGGCTGGAGTTGACCTTGTTTTGATACAAACCTCACTGCTTTTCTTATGTAAATCGTGCTGTTCTTATGCTAACTAGCTCTATTTACATAAGAAAAGTAGTGAGGTTTGTACCAAAACAAGGTCAACTCTAGCCTCGCTTTTATTCAAAGGCCTGGCGTGCGTTTCTCAAAACTCCCGAAACTTTTCGGGTGCCTTTCGGGTGACATAATTTCCTTCGTATCTTAAAAACGAAGACGTTTCCAGGCATGAAATTTTGTAAAACACTTGCCCTTCCCTATCTTGAAAACATAGCAAAACACCAGCTTTTTAGAATAAGTGGATCGCTGTTTTAGAAGTGGCTTTTCGGGCCCGAAAAGTTTACGGGACTTTCGAGAAACGGGCCCCAGGTAACTGAGCGCAGAACTGTAAAATGGTCTCTACGTTCTGTAGTAACGAAAACAAAAGTACGTGGCTTCGAATCCCGTTGGAGTCAAAAACTCATTAATAATTCGTGAAGAAAATACAAAGAAAATTAATTTTTAATGAGTGTCTGATAAAACACGGCTAAATTTTTACCTCCACTTTTACCTGGGAAAATAATTAGAAAACGCAAGGATTATTAAAAAATGAATAGATCTGCAACAGAAGTTTTAGAAGCTGTCCAAAAAACTCGCAGCGGTGTTTTATCGGGTCTAAAAACACTCGACTACGCCTCGTGTTTTATACCCGTTTAAACACTGCTGCTCGTTTTTTTTAAACATTACATAAAAGACAATTGCTTAAATTGTCCAGCAAATGTGAGGATCATTTCTTCAGTTAAAAAGTACACGTTGCAAGCAATGAACATAGTGTATTGAAAGAGAATTGCATTTAGTAAATTTCGAAAATATTAGGGCAAAATGATGAGAAGTGAAGTACTAAATTTGCAGACGTGATATGGTTGGGTGACAACTTCTGCCATCCAGCTATAAGAACCATTGTAACTCAGTTGTTACTTTTTATTTAAATGCGTCAAACTTCGCATATAAAGTACATTGAATTTCATGCGGGTAAATAAATTTCAACTTCAAGATGGAAACGGTGACGTTAACTGAAATCGACCTTCAGGCAACAAACAAGTCCAGGCCCAGCTATCAAAAGTGCGACTGGAAACTGGCTAACAAAGGGACCACACAAGGCAGTGTTAGCGGTCCCTATCTTTTTAACATTAATTTTTTCCTAATGATCTTAACATCGCCTTAGGTGATCATGACGCGCTATTTAAGTACGCAGATGATTCGACAATTATTGCTCCTGTATGCAAGCAGGAGGACTAATCTGATCAGTTAGTGTCACAGTTTTTAAATTGGACCAAAACAAATGGCATGTCGTGCAATCCAGCCAAATGTAAAGAAATGACAATCAGAAAGAGGTAACCGTGTTCTTTATTCACCTATTGAGAGGATACCTTGCTGTAATGCAGTAGAGATTTTAGGAGTCACCTTTCGAAGTGACAGCAAATTTTCTGTGCACGTGAAGAACAAACGTATTAAAGCTAACAAATCCCTACATATCCTTAGAACGCTGCGCAAAGAGGGGTACAATCAGTTGGAAATAGACCTCTTTAATTCTATAGTTTTACCTCGTATTACGTTAATACCTTGCGTTTTAAAAACTCTTATTAATCGTTTAGTTTTTAAATATGAATGAGCTTTGTGATATATTAGTTGGATTCTTTTATACTTGCTTGTAACTAAAGATATGTACTTTTATCTTTTGATGAATAAAGATTATTTTTTTTATTATTACTATTTATTATTAGTATTAGTATTATTATGGAAAGATTTCCGTACAGCACCTATACATGCATATTCCTACTAACCCTCTTCCAAAATGAAGGAGAGTGTGAATAAATTTTTGCTAGTTTCTACATACTGTCACGAATTCTGCATCTGATTGGCTCGCCACTCTCTAAAACCCTGGCATTTTGAGCGAAAACAATGGCGGCTTCATCAAATCTTAAAATCAATAAAAATTGAAATAAAAATTGGAAGGTAGTATGTGGGTAGCCTCCCGCGCAGACGTTCTTAGGGATTGGTCACGCGTTCGAAGGAACGAACGAAAATATTTTAAAAATTGCTTAATGTAATCGTTTCCCCTGTACCCTCCAGCTCACAGTACATAACTTGTAATTCCAGAATCTAGCCTTCAGTTTTTCAGTGGTAACGTTTTACGAAAAATATTTCACATCAGATCCCCATACCAGCACTGTGAATTCCTTACGCTTTGCTTATTCGTCAACAAGATTCTGCAAGATTGCGGCCTAAAAGGTTTGCAGCGGGAGCCGCGGAAAATGAAACGATTTTAAGATCTTTACGACGTGTGTTAGCCTCGAAGCTATCCTAGGTCCCGTGGTTTATTTCGTTCGCAGCGCCAATTTTTACGAGTATAAACGAGAGAAAAGCGCTTCTGGTTGGCTTTAAATGTTGTCGCCTTTTCATGGCTGTATTGGTACGAGGAGTAGAACCTCTAGCATCCAAGGTACCTCGAAGCTTCTCAGATCAGTTTCTCGCTCACGTCGCACCTACGCTGTCTGCTTTTCAGTCTGAGTGAGTGCAAACTACCCTGCTTTTGAAATTCTTACCTCCGTGGATTGTAATCAAACACATCGCTGTAAATAAAAGGAAGTTCATCTTTGCCACCGTTCGAATGAAGACTTTGGAGGAGTAACGAATTCGGGCACACACAGCGACTTATAAACCCTTCCGCGCGGTCGACCTTTCAGGGCGCTGTCTCTGATGAACGTGAGAGTATTTGCATACGTGATTTCCATATGTCTTTATGAAATCAAGTGTCAAGTGGCATGCTCACATCTTTCACGGCCTTTTTGAACCAATCGGTATTGGGTCGTATACAATGTTCGTATCGTGTGCGGAAGACACCTGAGAAGGATTTATTTATGCGCGCATTCTTCTAGGGCCAGCAGCATGTACTGTAGGATAGGTAAAATGTGACCTTTATTCATATAAGGACCTGACCAAGCGTTGAAATTCACACGACTTTTGATTATATGCAGGTGCTCTCGATCGATTGGGACATCTGCATTTTGTTCATTGAAATCCTTGTTGTGGAGGGCGGGGCCTATGATGTGTAAATTTGAAAGGAAGCGAGCAGCGGTGAACAAAAGCAGAGACCATTGTTGAACGTGATCCATTCAACCTAAACTCCGGAAAATTTAGGTCCAAATTTGTTGGTCAAGTACCAGCTTTCTTGGCCAGGCACTATAATTGTATCATCCTTTCCACGGGATATTTCAGCTTCCACCGCCGGTCATGTAGTAAAATAGTCCGCTTGGTACTCGCGCGAAAGTTGCAGTCGTCAAACGCAATTGGCATGCAATCACCCAATTAACTAAACACATCTTTTGTTTTAAATTTGCATTTTCCCTTCTATATTTCCTTTTTGACCATCTGTGGCCATTATCATTGCTACGCTTTCCACCGCCAATAACTCAGATATGGAGAGGTACCAACTGATTGGAAACATGTCAATATTTAATATAGAAATATTAAATACTGGTCAAGTTCACGGATCAGTGCCCTGGTAAGCTACTACAGCGCATTCACCACATTGCCATGACACAATTTAACACTGAAACGATTCCACGCCGTAGGCCTAGATAGAAAAATCCCGAAAAATGGTCTAAAAATCTGTCTTTAAATCCCAATTTTATCTCTGAAATTATCCGGTTTTTTTTTCTAAAAATCCCGATTTGACTCAACATTTTTTTTCGAAATAATCACATCATTTGCATAAAATGCGAGGTTCTTGTGGTGAAATTGCATGGAAGCACCTTCAAACTGATTCAAAATGATCATTAAGTTACTAGATAATGTTAGTGCTGTTAGTGGTTTGTCGCCTCACATATTTCTTTTTCAAACAAACAATAACGACAATAAGGAGCCCTTCCCAGGGGTTTAGGGGAACAATGAAACATGGAAACATTTAAACTGGTGAACAGGGGAACGAAGACAAAATATCTCAGGGAACACAAACTACTTTACGGATTAAAAAGCTGGGAAAAAAGTTCGGAATTAACTTAGGGAACAAGGGAACACAAGCAAACAAGGAAACAAGGACCCCCTCCTGGGGAGTGGCTCAATAAGCAGTTTGCAGATCGGAGTTTGACTTAATCGTTTTAAGCAGACTTAAACCTTCATTTTAGTTAATTAGTTAGTTAGCTACTGTAATTTTGAGCAGTATTTTTACTGAAGAGACGTTTTAGATACGTATTTATTGTTATTAAATATTGTTAATACGTAGTTGTATTTTATTTTGCACTAAAACCTGATGAATTTTTACCGTGTTAAAATAAAGATTTGAGATTTGAGATTTGAGACTGTTTAATGCGCCGAAGAAGCTCCTAACAACCACTCAAATTTGCTTTTATGCTATCGGCTGTATTTTTCTAACATTATCGTCTAAAAGTCCTCAGATTTTCTAGAAATCCCGTTTGACTCTAAAAATCCTAAAAAAATTCCGGAGTTTTGTATCTAGGCCCATTCCATGGTGTTACCGTGCGTCTGTTCAGCGATAAGCCTGGTTCCCATTTGTGCCATAAGCACAAACCACAAACATAAGCATAAGGATATCTCTACGACGTTCCCACTCGTGAAATAAGCACAAGACAATGAAACAAACTCAAGCGCAGTTATGGGGAACGAAATACGAGCTCAGTACTGTTGATTTTAGCGCTTGTCACTTATGCTCATTTCACGTGTCTTCCCACTTGTGAAATAAGCTCTAGCATGGGATACTCACAAGCACAAGGAAGGAAAAAGTTAATTCGATCCTTTTCTCGAGCTTATGCTTGTGTTTATGCTTATTTCAAACAAAAACCAACCAAAATCTTTAATTACTATCCAAAATAAAGTTGCAAACGCAGACTACCTGCGTATAGCAGAGCTAATCGAGGCAGGTAGTATTTCACGCCCGTTCCCACACTATTTTCCTTATAGCTTGTACTTTATGCTTATAGTTATGCTTATCACACACGTGGGAACCAGGCTGACTCCAGATCACACACCAGGTCAAATAATTAAGCGCTAAGACAATCGTGAATATCATATATTTTGCGTCGTAGGTAACTTGAATGAAAAGTTAGAATTCACCACCCAGCGTTTCGACACTCCTGCTTAGTGTCTTCATTAGGGGTAATCTAACGGTGCAGCAAGAGCCCTTTTATATGCTCGCAAATTAACGACCTTTTATTTTAATAAGGTGTAAATAGGTGTCAGGTAAAAGGCCGCCATCATCACGGTTCATGATCAAAGGATTTGATATGCCAAGGTTGTTTCGGTTGGTAAAAATTTTAGAACTATCCCAGGAAATTTTATGTTTAGTTTGGCAAGCGCGCTCCGACAAAGCAGAGTTTTCCTTTTCGCAAAGTATTAAAAAACCGCTTTAACGTGTACCAAACTTACGTTTGGTCCGTCCGATAATGAGCAGAATAAACAGCGTCAGTTCTTCTTTCAGAAAAGGATCCTTATTTCTGGCAAACATATGACAGCGTCTGGGAAAAGTTTTTGGGCAAGTTTCACGTTATGGCTACACAAAACTCTCTTGATATGTTCTGTAACTCCCTGGAAGAAGGAACAACTCGTCTAAAAACCTACCAGGGTGTCTCTATAGAAGGCATAATAATTACGAATTCTTTAAACAGAAATTGCTAGAACCCAGATTGTAGCGGAAGGACGGACTACAGAAGACCTTGCAACGAGCCGTAGAACGTACAAACATCAACTAAGTTTATTCGAAGGATCCACAGTATTTTGTTTACACGCAGTCTGATTGCTACCACCAATTTCTTTACAACAGCTGATGAGCGAAGCGGTAATGCGATGATGTGATAAGATAATGCGGTAACGAAAACTATAAAAAAGCAACAAAACCTAGCATTACAAAGCGAGCACGGCGCGAATACGAAAATACAAAAAAACAAGAAACAATCACTCTAAATGAACGAAAAAGAAAACTTACATCTGTGTCCTAGTGCCTTTGCAACTCCTTATAAAATCCTTAATCCGTAAAAATAAGGTTCTTGACACTGTAAACCGTAGAGAAACCTTACTAAAACCTTCGGCGAAACGTTTTTTTTTTTTGCAAAGAGCGCCAACTCGCGTGGTCGTCTGGGCCCTGCCTCGGTCCATACCACCGCAGTACAATAAAACGTCACATAAGAGGGAAAAAATGTCACGCACAATTCTGCTGCAACACAGATACTACTTTTTCAAACTATAACGAATTTTGTTGTGAGTCACTCTGTGAGAATAGAGTCGCGGAAGAGGACATGACGAGCTTTGTTAAGCATCCCCGAATTTATCCATTACACTATCTTTAAAAAAAAGTTGAGCTTAGTTTTTATTTCTTAGTCACCACTCCAATTCTTATTCCAGTGACCACGTTAAACTATCGGTGCAGAACGAGAAAAACAACTTTGACTAAAAAAGCGAATACCACGCATACCGGCACGGTTTCAGCCGTTAACGACATGCGATCCAAAACAATGAAATCTGACAACTCTTCAGAAGATCTGAAAACTCTTCAGCTTTTGATGCGAAAGTTTCAGTCAACAAACTGTTGTTTACAGTATCCACGTAATGGCCTTTTACACTTTTAGACATGAAAGATCAGGAACTTTAAAGTGCATCTTACCCCAAAGTATTTTCTTTTGAAAACGTTAAATTTCAAATGCATGTAAGATATATTTTGCTTTTCCTCCTTGAACTTTGTTTTTAATACGCCATAAAACTTAGCAAAAGTAGCAGTCATTTTCAGGGTCGTAACGAGGTATATTTTTTCATCGCTGATCCCGTAATTTTACCTAAATTTTTGATCCCTGGTTCCAAAAGTGATGAGAATTTGGATCCCTGATCTCGCAAAATTTTGTTGATCCAGAACGCCTGATCCTTGATCCAATGAAAAACACCGCTGATCCCGATCCCGGGGAATGTGATCCCAGATCCCGGGGCTGTGATCCCGGATCCCACCCTTTTTTTGGCCTTAAATCCCTGATCCCATATACCTCGTTACGACCCTGCATTTTGTTCACGACCGAGCCAGCGTGAGGCATGAGTATATTCTTGAATTGACGTCAAAAACTGCTTTGCGATGCAAAACGTCTTTTCAGAAGTGGACAGCAAAGCAATTCGTGACGTCAGTTCAGCAATAGCACTAGCTCCGGCGACCGTGACCAAAATGTAAGCCAGTTTTGTTAACTCTACGTAACTTGTGCGGCTCATTAAGGGAATGTGCAATAATTACCTGGAGGGGGGAGGGGGGTTGGAAAATTAGAGGGGGGCATAGGAGAAAATGACAACAAGAGAGATGGGGGCGTTGGATGTAAAATTTAATACATAAAGGGGGGACATTACTTTTTCATTCGTTTTTGCAAACTGGAAAAGTAGTGGAATAGTTATTAGTGTTCAAATATAAATACTAACATTGGAAAAAAAAACTGAAAAATTTATCAACTCTAAGGTGTTCTGATCTATGAACTGTTGTTTTCCTATCCGTCATTCAGTATGAGGTGTGTTCCCAGTACAACGTAGACAAGCCTGCATGTAAAAGTTATGTACAGCACCTTGAGTTCCTCGAAGAAAAAGCCAAAAAAAGAGTAAGAGAAAGGAACACTCTTCCACTTATTTCTTGGACAATTGAAAAAGATGTCAAAGCCTTACCAACAAGCAGGTGAAAATGTATCTGGAGCAAAAAGGTCTTAAGATAAGTGGAAGCAAGGCTGAGTTGATTAATCGAGTTCTCACCCACGCACGCGAGAACCTTAGTGCCAGAGATGCTGTAGAACATGAGAAATCTTCCAATTCATGCGAAGACGACACAAGCTCAGAGTCCAGTGATTCTGATGACTCTTCAAATGACTCGTCGACGTATGTTTGTACCGGTGGAAGAAATCCAACACTGTCAACTAGGTATGAGGGAATCAATGGAAGGAGACTTTTTTCACGGGGGCGGGCGGGGGGGGGGAGGGGCATTATGTGAGGGGGGTTGAAATCAATTTTTGCTTAATGAGAGGGGGGTATGACTTAGTTTGGGGGCATATTTCACCCATTTCCCAGCCCCCCCCCCCCCTCCAGGTAATTATTGCACAGTCCCTAAAAGTGAAATCTCGAGGAGAAAACTCAAATATATGTTTTATGATCTTGAAATGAAACCGCGAAAGAAAATATTTTGGAGTTAGGTGCGCGTTGAAAGATGTTCGGTTTCGGTAACTATTTATGATAGGTTCACTTCCAAAGAGCTTCCTGAGAACGCTATTTAATCAGGATATCAATATACCGACTTGTCATATTTTGGTACAATTTTGTTTCCCCACAGGCAGGCAAAAATTGAGGGATCATAGGCACTGTCGGCACAGCATTTAAACATAGCACCATACGGCCGCGGGTTAAGCTTTGATCCACAGCAAAAGCCAGTGTCTGGATTATAAGGCGAGTTTGCACACTTAGCGTACACCCTTTTACCAGTGCAGAAATGCGTCTTGGAGTTGTAAGGAGATAGGCCGCAGCATCCAGTATATTCACCGCCAACACGCTGCTGTACCGTTCCGTTGCAGCACAGCGAAGTGGCGAGGTTAAACGGCTTCACACCACCACACAATGACTTAACGGTGTTATTGTAACAGAAATAGTGACTTGAATCGTAGCTCTCTTTAGCGCAACACTTCGAGTTCTGTCCTCCTTGTTTAGGCACCAGGGTATTGTCGCAGCATTTCTGAGTGTTCAAGTCATACGGTGAGTTGTTACACAGTGGATAAACCTTGCCCCCCGTGCAGAAGAAACCATCACTGGCATAAGCTTGCTTTCCACAGCAATCGGTGCGGTTTCCTCCGTATCGTGGGTTCAGAGCTTTGTCACAGCAAGTGAACTTTGACGGGTCGTACTTCTTGTTGTCGCATAAATTGTAGATCCTGTCTTTCTCGCAGAAGTAATAACGTGAATCGTAGCTCTTTGCTGCACAACATTTTGCTGACTGGCCTCCATCGCGAGTGACTGACAAGTTCCTACAGCAGATGAACGAAGCAGGGTTGTAGTCATGGCCTCCACACCGGGGATAAATCTTGTCACTGAAGCAGAAAGTCTTCGAGCTGTCGTAGCTGCGTGCAGCACAGCAGCGAGCGTAAGCACCACCGTGGCGAGACTGAACTTGCCCAGCGCAGCACAGCTGGGAAGCGAGAACGTAAGACGCATTTCCACATTTAGGAATTACCTTGCCTTGGAAGCAAAAGTGCGAACTGGAGTTATAACTTTCCTTCAAGCAGCACTTAGACCGCAAACCTCCCTTTTGCAGTACCACCGAGCCGTTGCAGCATTGAGAAAAGTCTGGCGAGTACACGGCACCTCCGCACTTTCGGTATGTCTTCAGGTCGTAACAGAAGTGGAATCGATTGTCGTACAGGAAGCTAGAGCAACATCTGGCGTATGATGACGGAACGAGACCATAAACGGACAGGCGTCCAGCACAGCAGGTTGAACTCAGAGGATTGTATACACGTCCGCCACAGAGGTGCACTATTGTGTCATTGTGACAGAAGAACTGTTTGCTGTAAATTGGAAGTATTACAGAACAGAAATTAGTTAACCAAAAAAAAAGTGAGGCTTCCTTTCTATTTAGCTTTTTTTTTCAACGCGGGTTATATGGCTATACGGTTATATGGCGTTCAATTGGAATCGTCTCTAAAGGAAAGTAATAACGCTACCAGTGACGTTGATATCAAATTGTAGTGCCCCAAGAGTAAGTCGTTATGCAAATAACAAATATATAAGCGATGGCTATTCCGGAAATCATGATCAATGTCACTCAAGATTTACCGATCATTCACCTGTTATAGCTCTTTTGACCACAACATTTCGAGTCGTTTCCTCCATCTCGCAACGCGAGCACCTTGTTACAGCACGTGAACGACGCAGGATCATAGCTTTTGTAATTGCACCGCTGGTAGATTGAGCCTGCATGACAGAATGACGTGCGCGAGTTGTACGCCAGGGAACCACAGCACTCAGAGTATCGAGGACCATAACTGCCCGCAACTCTACCAGCACAACATTGCTGACTGGAAAACAGGAACATAAGAAAGAGATAATACCTCAATATATAGGAACCTGTTTAGCCAAACAAATTCAAGCAGGTTCTTACGTGTGGGTTACGGTTAAGTTATGATAAACATTTTAACCAAGGAGTTTGGCTGTAATGAATTTTTATTAGGTTTAACATAATACAGTTGTGAATAAATACTGTATATTTAAGAACCAAACCCAAGTTTATTTATATTTCTGGTAATCAAAAAAATATATCCCCTTGATAGAAATTAGGAAGCTAATTAAGAACCTGCTTAACCTAAATTGCCGATAACTACCCCAAAATACAAGAACCTATTGTGCCAGAGTTCCAAAAATGTAGGTTCTTACACACGGGCTTTTGCTGTACCACTAGCAGCGGCTTAAAGTACCATGCATGTTATAAAATACGACAAGAAGGTCCTAATGGAGAGGCCCATTGACGGTGTAGTAATGAAAGCATTCGATTCTAGCGCTTACCGACATTTTAATGACTTTTTTTTACTCCAAAAGAATGTTATCTCTGATTTTTTGGCCTCACTTTAAAAACCGGTATTTTCATATTCAATTTCCACGTGAAACACACTGACGGTTCGGAACGAATTCCTGGGAGACCGTGAATCCAGAATTACCGCGAATATCATCTTTGCCAACTCGGCGGTGAAAGAAACTGCTAAATGCCTCATGGTAAACGGAAGCTGCACGTGGTCTGTAAGACTAGTCGAGAATTTCTCTCAGTTTTTGACCGCTACTTTCGTTAAATTGATATATTCAGTTCATCTTACCTGACAGGATCGTAGACCTTGCCACCGCATTTATGTATAACCGTTTTGTTATTGACGCAGAAGTAGTCATTCGAATCGTAGTTTGCAGATCCACAGCAACGCGAGTACTGCCCTCCCACAAGATGCAACACTTTGCCATTACAGCATGACTGACTCGGGGGATCATAGGCTTGACCGCCGCATTTCGGATACACAACGTCTCTGTAACAGAAGTACGACTGTGTATGGTACACCTTCTTTGCGCAACAGCTGGCGTACTGCAGAGGGATCTTTCCAATAGGAATGGAGCTTCCAGAACAGCAGAGGTCTCCACGAGGGTTGTACGAACTGTGAGCGCAAAGGGCGTACAGCTTGTCATAGTTACAGAAGAACTTGTCCGGGTGGTAGCTTTTTCGACCGCAGCAACGTGACGTAGAACCTACACGCTCTACCAACAGTTTGCTACAGCACTGGTGTGTGTCGGGGTTAAACGATTGTTTCTGGCACCGACCATAGAGAATATGATCGTAGCAGAAGTTGACGCTCGAGTCGTACGATACATTAGCGCAGCACTTGGACGCCAGCCCTCCTATACGCTGTTGCTGTTTGTCAAGACAGCAGATTGTCACGCTGGGATTGTAACTCTTTCCTTGGCAGAGTGGATAGACACGTGATTTCAAACAAAAGTACTTGGTTTTGTCGTAACTGAGATGGGCACAGCACTTGGCGTTGTAACCCCCTACACGCGACGTTACGTAGCCATTGCAACACATGAAGCTGTAGGGATTGTATTCGGCTCTACCACAGAGCGCATAAACCTTGTTTCCATGGCAGAAATGCGTCTGTGAGCTGTAGCTGAACCGGGAACAGCAACGCGCTGCAGCTCCACCAGTCCGAGGTAAAGCATGGTTGTTACAGCACATATGGCTGCTAGGGTTGTAGGCGCTGCTTTTGCACTTGCGGTACACGAGCCTGCCGTAACAGAAGTAGTATGCAGAGTCATAGCTGTATGCCCCGCAGCACTCTGCGTTGTAGCCGCCAACGCGGGGAAGAACGTGACCAACGCAGCAGTGTTGATTCGCGGGGTTGTATGGTTTGCCACCGCAAAACCTGTTTCAGCAACAAATGTAAGTTAACGTGCACTACTGACAAGCTCTGCGTAATTATCACTACAATGTTAAAAATAATAGCGATGTTTTTCGTTTGCATCATATACTTTATAGGAAGCCAGTTGACTTACTTGTAAATCTTGCTGCCGTAACAGAAGGACGATATGCGATCATAGCTGTATTTTGCGCAACACTTTGCGTAAATGCCTCCGATGCGTTTGGCAATCACACCATCACAGCATATCTGGCTAGCGGGGCTGTAACCTTTTTTCCCACACAAGGCGATGATTGTGCCTCCGTGGCAGAAGTATTTCTTCGAGTCGTAGCTTCGACTCCCACAGCATTTGCCGTAGCTGCCTCCGAGTTTCGCTACCAAGCGCTTTGCGCAGCAAAGGCTCTTCGTGGGGTCATAGAGAGAAACGCCACATTTCTGATAGACCTTATCACTGAAACAAAACTGTGATCGGGAGTTATACGCTCGATTGTAACAACACCCTGCGTAGTCACCGTAGCTACTGCGAGAGAGAACCGCATTGTTACAGCAGAAGGAGGTCAGGCTATTGTAGATCTTTCCTCCACACTTCTTGTAGATTTTGTTCGCGTAGCAGAAGTAGTACCTGGAATCGTAGCTCTTGATGCCGCAGCACTTGCCGTCTTTTACGCCATACTGTGGACACGTGTATCCACCACAGCAGATGTAATGGTCTGGATTATACGCCCGCTTGTTGCATTTGCGAATGATGACGCCCTTGTGACAGAAGAAAGCCGACGAATCGTAGGTCTTCGTGGCGCAGCACCTAGCGTACCGTCCTCCTGGTCGCAAGTAGAGATTATTTTGGCAGCAGATGTTTCGCTGAGGATTGTAAGATTTCTTGTAGCACAGAGGGAAGATGTACTGATTGTAACAAAAATACCTGTTGGCCGTAAAAGCAATCAACACACAGACCATTAACTTGGATTAAAAACTGAACAAGGATAAACACTATGTACATTTTATATCGGTGATTACTGTACAGGTATTGTTTTCCCGATGATCATGAAAGCATTAACGCAATGGCACACGCTCATTAACACTGCACTAAAGATTCATCTCGGAATAAAATGAATGAATGATCAGAACAAATAAACGAACGAACGCCGGAACGAAGGTCTGGAATGCATGCGTTGATTACAAAGGCCGTGGGCTGTAAATGGATGGATTCATCAATGAGCTATTCGTGCCTTATGAAGAAGCATTGATCCATGTTCAATACAAGTACTTCATGAGAAATGTCTGTGTTTTTTGGCCCTCCAAAATATATTGGTGCTACTTATTAAGAAACAGTGAAAAGGCGAGAAAATAGAAACGTAATAGTATTCTGTAGTTAAACAATTAAGAACAGTTAAACAATTAAGGGGTTGTTGTTTCCATATCGCGAAAAGGGATAATTGACAAGTGAGAACGCTTCGAAGAACAGCTAGATATGAAAACAGGTCAAGGAACAGCTAGATAAAATACTTATCAGTCATTGCTAGATAAGGGCCGAGTTGCTGGAAGCAGGATTAGTGCTGAACCGGGATAAATACCATGAAAACCTATAGGTTTGGTTTAGCGCAGTGCAACTTGGCCCAGCATAGCAATTCATTCCGATGCCCATCTGAAGGTCCGCTTTGTGGAGAAGCTGGACAAGTACGCCCTCTGACTTAAACCCAATCTTCCAATGGATTACCTTCTGCTATCAAAGCTCTTGTCTTTACAGCACTTAGTGTAGGGTCCACCAACATAAGGTCTAATCTTGTTTTCACAACAAATAAAGGACCGAGGGTCGTAGGCGCTGTTGTGGCACTTCGAGTACACTTTTTTGTTATGGCAAAAGTGCGTTCGGCTGTCGTAACTCTTGGAGTCGCAGCATCTGCCATAAGGTCCGCCAGCTCGAACGTTCAACTTTCCGTAACAGCACTGGTGAGTTGCAGGATTGTAAGCCCCTTTACCGCAAAGAGCATAGATGAAACGCCGATAGCAAAAGAAGAAACGCGAATCGTATGTTTGAAGGCCACAGCATTGGGAGTAATTGCCACCAACACGTCTCACAACATGGCCTTCACAGCATTTGAAATAAAAGTCTAGAGAGAAAAAAAAAATGAAATGGCATTACTCCTCCCGGTAGTATCAGTTAGACATGGGCATTGATAGAAAGCTGGTCAGTCGTACAATAACATAACTTTGTCATTTTACTTTTGACATTTTCAGGTCGCTATCTTACTCCTTTTAATCTTTAGCATGCGGAGAGTTGGTTAATATGAAAGTACTCAGGCAGCCTCAGCAGCTCGGAGAACAAAAAAAGTTTCACTCAAGATCGGAGGTCTTTGCGTTAAAGCGGTTCGTTAAGAGAGGGAAAGACTAGTACGATAAACAGCTTGGCAAGCACAAAAAAGGCCTCCTCCTTCTTCTTTAATTAAATTTGAGTATTCTTTCCTAAGGATTGAGAGAGCACAAGACGACATTACGTGCATGTTTTAAAGTTGGCCACTTTAAAACAAAAGCGGAATGAATTAGTAAAGATCTTACTCAGATCAAAAAAATACCTCTTTGAAAGTTATTCGTGCATGCAATGAAATATAATTAATTGCCACGATTCTGCAATGAAAATACACTGCACGTGTAACTTTAACCAACTTTCTTTCATTGTTGATTATTCAAAACTTATATTGTTTCAGCTTCTGAATTTCGGCCTTTGATACCATACCAACCGTGAACTCTGATACATTTGATAATAGTAATTATTGCATCTCGCTCTTATTACTTCAAGAGTGTGAAGCTCGAGAGTGTTTTAACTCACGTGATCAGAGGCATGGTTTTTTTGAACCGAACCAATAGAAGCTGTTTTCATTATAATTGATTGAGGACACCAAAATGGCCGCCGATTCTTTGTTAAACCAACATGGCCGCCGTTTCTTTGTTACACCAACATGGTCGCCGTGACGTCATGTGAAACGTTCTTTTAGCTACCCCAATGAAAGAATTGATCACGAAACGTCTATATAGCGGAAGTAAAAGTCGAATGAAACTATCTTAGTGAACGGTAGGGAGGGAAGAAAGGGCTCAGAAAAGGCCGGAATATCTGTTAAAGACCTAATGAGGCCTTTCATCAACGAAATGTGCCGTTGTAGTCATTTGTTCATAGCTTCGACAGAGAGTTACAGACGATTGGCAATAGTGTCATTGAGAACTGTAATGTCTTTATATCAGAGTCATCGATAGATAACTGATTACTCGCTAATTAGTGATGGTCATTTCTTCGTTGAAAACCGGCCCTGTCTCGCAAAGAAACTATGAGAGAAAATTACCACAAAATGTAGTCAAATCTACACTTTTATCGTGCGACTTTTTCCAATGCAATACTTCATACTTCAAGTTATCCGCGCTTTTAGAAAGCTCCACTTTCCTTGCAGCGAAACGATGTTGTTAAATAATACCACGAACAAGAAAAGAAAAAACAAAACAAAACAAAAAACAGCTTTTCGAAAGCTCGTCATGTGATTATCAGCCCAGTTCTTATGGTGTGCGTTGGATTATCAAAGTATATTTTCAACTAATATACATTTTTGATTAATTAACTCTCTTGGCTGAAATTACTCAGTATTTATATAACGTGAAATGAACTGTATATCAAGGAAAAGAACAAAATGAGGAAATATATTCTGAACAGTGTTCAAGAGAAGCTAGGCTCTGTATTGTTTTGGAATCGGCCCCACATTTCAACTACAGTATACAGATGCAACACCATGAATCAAAACCAATTCAGTAAAGCTGTCGACATACCTAAATTTTTGAATTTACTCGGCATCACTTGATTATCTGGATTTGTACTTGTGGCATCTTTTACACTCATCAAGATGCCAAAGGGCACCACAAGCATTAATAGAGTCATCATCTTGCCTTGAACTTCACCAGTCACCAGTGGCCTTCTTTGCTGTGAATGTCTTATTTATATCAATTATCCCCACCTGGGGGCACTTAAAATCATAACGGAATGACACAATTAAATCATAGGGTCACTTGAAATTGAGTGTAAAAAGAACAAAGTATTCTCTTTGATCGATCAAGCTCTAATTGTCGTAAAATTAGTGAAATGAGCAACAAAAAAAGCTGCTAATTACTAATTAGTTTCTACTTTCCTAAGCTCCCTCTTTCCAATATTACTTATTCACACACCCACGACAACAAGAAACTAACGAATGTGGGAGTTGCTTAATGCAACGGAAAAATCAGCACGACATGGCATGCATGAAACCTCGAAGGTAGAGACGGTTAACACGTCAACGTACTCGACAAACACAAGTTAATTAGATAATTGCAGCATTTCTATTAATTATTTAAGCCTAAAGGAGACAAATATGGACTGTAAAAGGGAACCAAAATCAACTGTATAAGCTGATGGTATATATTCGCTTCTGGAAATGCCTTACTGAACACCTCATTCATATAGTAGTGTTCAGTTGTGATATTTTTTTCAAAGCTGCCTTAAATGTAACAAAGTCAATACTCACGAGAAAATGAAAGGGAAAAACAAAGAGAACCAGAGCAACATACTTAATCAATGTCTCTCTGTGAGAAACGCCACCGGAAAACCTTTGAAACAAAGTTTTTTTTATAAAATCATATGGGTAATGGCTTGCGCATGTTGTTCGTGATGGATTGTGGCTGATGACAGCGTAACTGAGTGCATGTGTGTATAAATAATATACGCACGTAGTTTTTTAAAACATGACTATGCAAAAAAATACAGACAGTTTAAGAGCAGTAAATCACTTGGTAGATTGGTTGAGTAATTTTTAGCCTCTGAGATGTATTGGGGAAAAAAATTTGCTCGATTTCTAGTGAAAATTAAGTAATACGGCGGAAGTAATTCATTTTAGCCAGCACAAACGTTTTGGGTGTCGTCGCACGCAAGGATCGTTAGGAAATCTTTATGTTGGTTAAATTATGTACTCATCTAGCAGCTGGCTTTCATAAAGAAAAGAAAATTTGTTACGTGACACGAACGAAGTAGTCACGAAACCAGTGCAGACACACAACGACTATATCGATCCGTTGGACTTGAATTAATAGTGTAATATCTGCTTTAATCTAAAAAAAAGCCTGGTTACTAGTGACGTATGTAAACTTACATTTATGTGAAATCAATCATGAAAAGGTGTCCGGGAAGGAATTTAGCCAGTTTTGTCTGTTGGACTATTTAGTCTTCGATCTCAGTTAATCTAAATTCAATTTTATTGCCATAAAATTTAGCAAAGAGCGTCGTAGCCCTTGTCGAAGTCCATTAACTCTTGTTTCAGTTTTGTTTTTGTTCTCAGAAGAGGCACATCTGTTTGAGCCGACCAACTTTACCGTTTTGGTGCGACAGCCGGTCAGTGAACTACGTACATAGTAGTATTTCAGGCATTTATAGTAATGGCATTCAACTGTGGTTTATAATATATTTATCCGCGAAACAGTTGCATGGTTTTAACCGCATAAAGGATTTAAAATTCTCAGGCTTGGCCTAAAGATCTTTGAAACGCGGAAGAGTCTCGTCGTCTTTCGCCGAAATGAATGAATACTTATATTGTTTAAATTCAGCGTTTGTTTCGTTTACAGTAATTATAAAGTCTTAACATTCGAGGACTGAGATAACAAGCTGACGAAAATATTTTGCCAAAACAGGAACGATTAGGACGTAAGCTATCAGCTTGTTCCACAAATGACGTCGAATTTATATTGATCCAACTGTGAATGATCTTTAAGAGAGATTGTCAATTACGCTACGTCATGTATGAATTTTCTCTTGAGGAATGGATTGCTCGGAGACATTGCACGATATATAATATCAAAGTAAGTTCTGTTAGATTAAGAAATAGTTAATTCGTGAATAACATTTTCAGTGATGTAGTGTTGTCAGGCAGGGACCTTGGAGGAGGGGTTTTAATTGGAATAACTCTTCCTTTCTCCGACATAATTCATCTCAATACAGACAACCGTGCTGGTTTACACTGTGTATATTATCTCGTTAAGCCAAACCCCACGATATACGAGTTATTACTCGCCTATGTATGATCTATTAATTTCGTAAATGGATCAAATTTTGCCCCCACAAGGGACTGAAGCTGCGAACAATTAGTATTAGAACAACTGTAGAGTTGAACAAAGAATTTCCCGTGATCTTATCAGTGGAACGACTCGGACTTTGACGTTACATTCACCGCTTAGCTACTCTGGTTCCAGAGGCCCGTTATCCAAATAAATGGGAGAATATAATCCTCATAAATGAAAACTCGGCAGTTTGAGGCACCCTGAGACGTTTTTTTTTCTCCTTGGCGCTTCGCGCCTCGTTGATGGCGCTTCGCGCCGGTGGCGCGGCTTTCGCCGCGATTTTTCGGGTGAAAGGAAAAAATAAACCTCTGGCACCCAGGGTACCGCTTAGCGCGCGATGAATATAAAGACTCCTATTTGTTGCAAAACAAAATGGCTGCTAACAGCCAGTTTGCTGAACGTTCCGACGAAGATCTAGAAATCCACTAATTACTGTTATCTCTGATGTTCAAGCCTGAAATGATACTAAAAATTCAGTAAACATCGACAAATACCTACCGAGCCGAAGGCGAGGTAAATATTCGCCGATGCCTTCTTGGCCTTCGGCGAATAATTGTAAATTAGCAAAATGGTCTATTTCGTGTTCACTTTGACGTCACGGCAGCACAAATAAACGGCAGCCATTTTGGTCGAGGGCAAGACTATGGACGACGACGACGGCTGCGAAAACGTCATGTGAAAACATAAATTGGCGTTATTGTAATCACTTCGCGCTTATTCCAACTCTTTCCGTTTGTAAAACAATTACTAACTGTTCAGGAACAGAACTGGTACCAACGCCGTTAAAAGTTAAGACAGATTGGAAAATTTATCGTCTTGCACTCACGTCCTACACAAAACTTCAAATTTGGTCATTTCACGTCAATGTTTAGCCGAGAACGGCAAAGAAATGTACCGAAATATAAAACGCACCTACAGAGCGTGCGGAACCACTGTTTGTGTTCATTAAGCCTATTGTTTTGTGGCGTTGTCGCTGTTGTCGACGTCGTCGTTGCTTAAGCTCCCTCGTACTTCCGGGAATCGAAGGACGTTTTGATGCAAACTCCTTCCGTCGCTTTCTGTGAATCAATATGGCTGATTCTCAAGTCAGTGAGCACTCTGTACATTAACGACAACAGAAATTAATTCCAGCGCGGCCCAGCAGTGTACAAATCATACAAACTTTCACCGCTGCTTATTAGGGAGCTTAATTAAGCAAGAACGACGACGACGGCTAGGAGAACGTCATCTGAGAATATAAGTTCGCGTCATTGTAATAACTTTGTGATTACGCCAAGCCGTTCGGCTTGTAAATTGTGTACTAACTGTCCAGGAATGAAACTAGAATGAACTTCCAAGCAGTTTAGAGAGAAAATTGTTGAGTGCTCACGTCCTTCAGAAAGCCTCAAATTTAGTCATTTCACGTCGTTGTTAGGAAGAGAACGGCAAAGAAATGTACCAAAATGTAAAACGCACGTGCAGAGCGTGCTGAGCCATTGTTTTTGCTCATTAAAGCTGTTGTTTTCTCCAGTTCTCGTTCACGTCGACCTCGTCACTGTTAAGCTCCCTATTACCGGCACTCCAATGCGGACAACTCGTATTCGATCAAGAGATTTTGATAAAATTCTTTTTTAGTGCCTGGAGATCAGTCAGTTTAGTTAACATAAGAACCAAATATCTTTTCTTCATTCGGTGAACTCCCATATCATCGCTATGGTCCGCATTTTGCGCACTTTTGACCAAAGCAACACAAACCCCGGCTGTATGCCCGAGGGTTTTTGGGACACGAAGCGGGCACTGGTTCAGCGGAGACTTCGCTCGTTCGGCCGGCGCTTTTCAATGTCAGTTCTGCTCGTAGAGTGATGTAACTAAGCCCCCTTTGAACTCTCCCTAGCTATAGTATTCATTTATTTCTTGTGTCCTTCGGAAGTTTATTTCCATTGAGGTGAAGACGTATACTTTATGATGTAGTTAATATGAACCTTTAGTCGCTCAACCGCACCTCCTTATTTTAAATATTAAGTTGAGAACTATCGATCATTTTTCTCAGTGAGTTCACAAGACTAATCCATATAAGGCAATTGTACTTGTATAGGGTGCGAATCACAAAGCAAATTACATTAATAAATTTTCATTTTTTTCCGCACAATTCGCTCGATTAAAACAATGGGAGAAGCTTGTCAATATTTAAAAATGGTAGTCTGTCACGAATTAATGTATAGTTCGCTAGATAAACAATCATTATAGGCCAGTTTTACGAACTAAAGAACAAAGGAACACCTGAAGTCTAATTGAGAAACGAACGATTAAGAAAAGTATGTGACTCTGCATGTTTCTCTTTGTACAGGAAGGAGCTTGCCCCACTGAGCTTTTTAAGAGCTGATAACTAAGCCACCGTCAAAGACTTTAATTTAGGCAAAATGTGGAGAAAATTCCATATTACAACACGACACATGAATAGCATTCTTTCAGGCAGTTGGAATGGGGCATTCCATTGAAATTATGTAAAAATTGTGACTATCGGCATTGTCTGTCTCTATTAAGTATTCAAAGCGTGCCTGGCCAAATATTCAACTTAGTTAGAATAGTTACAGCCTGTAGTTATCCATCGCATAATGTTGTCAGGGCTTTGGCGATTAGCACCATATGGCAAAAATTCGTTATCTGTGTAGTTCTTCACGACGACGCCAATGCTTATAAACTTCCTTTTTTACTCGAATAAATATACACGATGAATTTGAGAGACCCAAGTCTGTTTCTAGGCATTTTGCATTGCGAGACCACCGACACTTACTTAACGGACAACTCCGATTCGTTCTCTATTCGACACTCGTGCTTGCTCGTTCCTAGGAATCAGTCCCAGCTCTCAGAAATGAATGTCACGTAAATCAATAATTATTAGTTCGGCATAATCATATGTATCCACCTGTCGCCACATATCCTCAGCGTGCATTAATTACGTGGATTGTGGTTTAAAGTGATGCTAAAACCGGCAACTCGACTGTCGTGACAAAATTAAACATATTGAAGAAGGCAGCAATTTTAATTTCCGCGTTCAAGGTGAGAAAGATGAACAAGACCGGTTTTTTCGTTAAATGTACTTAATCTTGCTTGATTTTGTAGCCAACGGAAAACCATCTCCTATACGCCATGTTGATTTTCCCCTCAATTTTGCAACTAGGCTTGTGGAAAAGTTGTTTTCGTTCACTTTAAAGATATTTGAATTTATATTCAATATTATCGAATTGGCATTTTCGCACTCGATATAGTAGCACTAGTAGCTCGATATTTTCTTTGTTCAATCTTCAGTAGAGGTGACAAACTGGAAGTGGAGAGCTCGTTTTAAACAAAAGGAAAATAGGTGGGTAAAATAGATAGGATTTAATTATTTTAAACAAATCCGCAATACTTCATTTAGTTTTGAAAGGATAAATTTGTTTTCATGCGAGAAACAGCAGTTCTGTTGACTCAAGTTTGAAACGACAGGAGTGTTTTAAGAATCAGACCAAGATGAAGTCTCGCATCACGTTTCGTTTCTGTCTGTCAGAGTTACCTTTATAATGGAACTGCGTAATGTCACTTTTAATTTTCAGAATTGATATGCAATGAAAAGTCTATTAGATGAATTCAATTTAGAGATCTGAAGCTTTCCCTCGTTATTATTGGCTCAAAGACAGGCGGAACGCTACAGGGCAACGGTGCTGGGGCTTGTCAAATAGTTTGGACCAGTAATTTGTTGAAGAAATGAAATTTGCTCCGCATGTATAAAAGAATTAAGTATCGTGGATCACATGTTTTGAAAATCATACAATTTGAAGCAATCTGGGGTTCTATCTTGGCCAAAGGCACCAGTTAAGGACAAGGCAAAGAGGAAGTGCAATATATACAATTGCAAATACGGCTGGGTACGATTTCTGGATAACATTGAATACACTGTTGAAATGCTGTACAAATTTACAGAAGAAAAAAGAAATATCATTCATTTGAAAGAGCAGAGAATGGTTAACAGTCAAGTCAACTTCGACTAAATAAGGGTTTGTCTATTTTTATACATTTTTACATTTTTTCATCCAGTCAGATGTTTTTTCGTCGAACTTCTGGGAGGAAAAAATGACTCTTCCTCGGGATAGGTGTATGTTTGAACCAATGATTTTTAAGGAGCGAAAGTTGAAAACTTACTTCCAAGAGACAAATACAGATTCATTTATCATAAATAAATTATTTCTTGGCCTATCTTGTCCATCGCAAGGACAATACCACGCAGATGAAGATTTCTTTAGATACATCGGTTTCCTGCAAACTTTTCAAGTGAACGCGCCCACAAATAAAACGTCTAAAATCGAAGCAACCAAGATGATACCCCGATATATATCCGAAGTGAAATTGAAAGAGAATTAATAAGTAAACGTGTATATTCTTATGATTAACAAATCATTGTAATATGTAATTACACCACGGAGAATCATCGAGGCGTTGAGTTTGGAGTTCAAATTCCTGAATTGACTTTGATCCAAGAGGCCATCTTCCGTGCAACGACAAAGTTTGTATTGAAAGTGATATTGTCCGGAAGAGTGGCGTTCTAGAATGCTAACGAAAGCTTTTGCGCGACCGACGGTTTGCGCCCAAAACCATAAATTATGCATACCTCACAAAGTCAGTGGAAGTTGTTAATATTCATACAAAGGTAAAAATCTTCTAAATCCGAAAAAAGAAAAAAAAACATCAAAACGGCTCAATTTGGACGCAAAAAATGTGCGGATGTGCCCAGGATGGAATTCTTAAAACCCCAAACGTGTGAATTTTCACACCGTTAATGGTAAGGTGAAGGATTTTGGTAGGGTCTCACCTGCTCGGCACAAAGGGTTTTCGTTACTTTTTGGCGGTTAGTGGGCTATCCTCGCTTTCCCGCTGCGTCAAACTTTTTGTTTATATTTTGGTAATTTTGCATTTTGTGTATTTTCGCAGGAACCTATGCTGAAGTACAAGTAGTTCTTCTGGGAATCCAGGCACAGTTCTCTTTCGAGAAAAGGTTTGGCACTGTCAATACATACGCATGTGTGTCTCTATAATCGTCTTGGCATGGCTGAGACGTTATTCATGCTTGTTTGGGGAGCTCGTTTCGTCCCGTATTTCTACTGAAAGAGGCTTGGGGTTTCATCTTATAGCAGATCCCTTCAGTCGTAGTCGGAGAAAATGCATTGATGGTGCATTGAGTACTCACTGACGTATTTTCGCTTCACAAGTTGTGCTGGTAATAAAATCGGCATTGGTATTTCTCTGGGAGGAAGTTGAATTCGTGCGTAAAAAAGGTCGACCTTTGGTTGACGTTCCTTCAAATTGGCCGAACTTAATTGGAAATACATCCCACAAAGTTATTTTAGATTCACGAAAATATAATCACCGAAAAATTAGAATGTTCCATTTAAAGAGTTCCGTTCTTTGAATTATAGGATTTTTTTTGCTAAAGCTAGTTTTCAAAAAAAAATTACTACTGTAGTGTTGCAGATCCATATAGGCAACTTGTAATCTGCCATTATAGGTGAAAGCGTGGTAAATGTGAGTAGATATCGCCTGCAAAGAATTTTGTGTAAATAAAGCGAGGACCTGCCATTTTGATTTATTCTTGTTTGCATAAATTATTACACTTGAATTTATGTTGACTGGAAACAGTAATACCGAGGAATTGCTTGAAAAAGAAGCACACGATGCTATAAGCCATACGAGTATGTCTATTTTCAATCGAGGTATAGCTGTTGATTATTTATCAGCACCCACTTAACTGAATGTCATTGTTGACAGTGCTATATTCAGGGGTTTGTTTCATTTGCTTCCCAAACATCTGTATTTTTATTTGAAATGTCTGTGACTGGATTATAAGTTCACCTGAGCAAGTTAAAAAATACCCAAAAAATCGCTGTGTATTAATAAATCGCAGTGAAAAAGGCTATCATTGCGATACAACATCCAATAATGCCTGGAGTTTTCACCCTTTGTTGTTCTCACCTCGTAAAAAGATCTTTTAAATATGACTGCTTTGCTTCTAACAATAAACAGCAACTTATAAATGCTCTTTTCTAAGACTTTTGAATCTTCATAACCAATAGAAACGCAAGTAAAGTTGAAACGTGTTTTATCCAGTAAAGAAATTACCAACGGAGTCTGCATATTGTTTCCAATTAATCTAACCTTAGCTATGGTTGTCACTCAGTATTTTCAATGCAATTGTACACTAATTGCACTTTGTGTTTATAATAGTGACTTTCTCTTCAATTACAGAAATTCTCCTTCGTCTTTTAGCCATCTTTTAGTAGAAAGAAGTTTTTTTTCCTTGACAAAGGAGGAATGTCCGTTATACCATCACAGCTACTTTGCGTGGTGACAATGCTCACCGAGGTAAATTATGAAAGGCCTTGACTAAATTTATTGCATGGAATAGACCAACAAAGGTCAAGTTAATTTTCCTTTTACTCAAGTAATATTACCTTTTCGAAATCGAAAAGCTATGCCTTCCCGACTCATAAAGCCTTAGAGAGTGAAGAGGTAACCGATAATTTTATTTTTGTTTGCTTTTTCGTCTTTTATATAACAGTGACTAATAAAGGCTGTTATTCGTCGAGAACTTATCCACTCAATCCGCGTAATATTTGCATCATTATGTCTCCATTTCGTATTGATTAAGGAAGCCCGACGTGCGTCCAATTAGATCTTAATTGAATCTTCGAAGAACACCTTGTTCGCCTTCTTATAACTTCACCGAAGACTCTTCGTATAAAGTTTATATAGTCAGCAGGTCTCAGTCTTTTCATCTTTTTTTATTGTCGGTGGGCGCGCACGTTGTATCTCCAAGGTCAATTACCCGTTGTTTGAAAAAAAAAAACAACAACAACAAAAAAGAAAGAAAGAAAACGATTTTTATTGTTGTTTTTGTCATCACTGAGGTTAGGAGATAAATTGAACTGAATGAACTGTTAAAAATGAATGGCCAAGTTGCTTTGCCTCTTCGGACTTTTTCAACGCAAGTTATGACAAGAGCCATCGGAACAACCATTAAATAAAGAAGTAAACATTTTTGTCTTCGCAGCTTAAATAAATAATACAATTCAATTTAATTCGTCGTGGGGTACATGATGACGAGATAAACAAAACGTAAATTTAATCTACACGAACTCTTCATCGGCGATGTCGCAAAATGTATTTCTTGACCGCTCTACCAGCATGCCGTGATTTTGACTAAGCTTGTGTAACTGGAGAGACGGGTAAATTTTGGTGAAAGAAAGACTTTGAGAATGAGCTTCTGCCAGGGCTTTTGGGGAACAACGCCGGAACATGACTAATTTAAACTGGGGAACAGGGGAACAAAGACGAAATATCTCAGGGAACAAGGAAACACAAACCAATTTAGGGATCAAAAAGCTGGGGAAAAGTTCGGAATTAGTTTCGGGAACAAGGGAACACAAGCAAATTTTTCAAGGGAACAAGGGAACAAGGCTGATTGGCTTACATCCAAAGCCTGAAAATGGGCCTGTTGAAAATGACGGAGATAATATTACACTTCAAGGCAAAAGATCAGGCAATTGAACTTTTCAGTTCAATTGTCACATTTCTTTTTTATTTATTTATTTATTTTTTGCCGAGCGGCGTCATGAATATATGTTTTTATCTATAAGATTCAAGGAGAAACTACTGAAGCTCTCATGCAGTTTATCCGGGAGATCTCCATTAGCCTGGAAAACGTTAACACAGCCTGCTAAAATTATTTCCTGGCGAGATTGAAATTAGCGCAATTGAGACTTTTATAAAAGAATCACACCGTGCAAATTTAGTGGAGTCTCACTGGACGTTCTTGAAAGGTTTTGCTTGTTCTGAAACATTTTTACACAACAAATTAAACTTAAGGACGAATCCCAGTTTCTAACTGAGAGCGCGCCGTGAGAGCAAAGCTCTGAGAATTGCAACCACTTGAACGGCATCTCATTTCTTTTCATTTCTTTACAGGTACCATTTTACAGAAACGACATCAGGAATCATGCAATGTCACTGAAGAATGGTGACAGGTTGCCATGATGGAGGAGTGATCCAGGCAAACAAGAGAACCTTATCAAAATTGTGGAATGCATGCAAATATGGCGACGTAAGAACAGTTGAACGCTTAGCAATAAAAAAAGTCGGTGCTAACGCAAAAGCCCATGGAATGGCTCTTATTCACATAGCGGCGCGGTATGGAAATCCCGACACCGTTAGGTACCTGCTCTCCCTGGGAGCTAATGCCCATTCTGTGGACGAAGAAGGATGGACTGCTCTACATTGGGCCTGTTCTGGGGGACACGTGACCGTTATACAACTTTTATTGGTCCATGGCAGTGACCCTGACGTCAAAACTAACTCTGGGTCCACCCCACTACATCTCGCTGCGTGTAACGGTCACGACAAGGCTGTGGACCTTCTCTTGACCTTTGGCTGTGAAGGAAATGTAGCGGACGGAAATGGCAGGAATGCAATGCTTCTAGCAAGCAGAGGTGGCCATGTTCCTGTGATAGAAGTTCTTCTAAAACACGGAGTTAAATCCAACGTGCCAGTAAAGAACGGCCCTACTCCAGTTCACACGGCTGCGAGAAATGGTCATTCAAAAGCTGTTAATTTTCTTATATCTTGTGGAGCTGATGTCGAGGTCGTTGATAAAGACGGGTGGAACGCTCTTCATTCGGCGAGTCAGAATGGTCACGTTGAGGTCGTAGCGACGCTCCTCAAGAATGGAATGGAGGCAGACACAAGAATAAACGGTGGATGCACTCCTTTGATGATTGCAGGTTGTCATGGACACCCTGACGTGGTAGAGTTTTTGATTTCTAAAGGAGCCGATCCAAATTCTTCTGATAAGTTTGGTTGGACCGCCTTGCATTTTGCGAGTCTGGGAGGCCACGTGTCGGTCATCAGAGCACTCAACAAGGCAGGAGTTGATGTAAACGTTCGCACAACCCACGGTACAATCCCTATTCACATTGCAGCGCGTTACGGGCAATCTGAAGTTGTGAAGTATCTGATGAGAAAGGGTGCAGACCTGACTGGCACCGATAAGGATTGTTGGACAGTGCTCCATTATGCATGTCAGGGTGGTCGCCTTTCCTCCCGAGTCATGGAATCAATTATAAATCAAGGAATTGATATTAATGCCAAGTCCATTTTAGGGATAACTCCGCTGCACATTGCGGCCCGACATGGTCATCCAGATGTCTTAGATTTTCTTTTGTCACAGAATGCGGATCTTCTGGCCCAGGATAATAAAGGATGGACTGCCTTGCACCACGCCTGTAAAGGCGGTCATCTACCTGTTGTTGAAACATTGTTTAACAAAGGAATAAACCCCAACGCTGGAACGTGCTCTGGTTTAACTCCAATTGGCATTGCCGCTTTGCGCGGCAATAGACACTGTATCGAGTATCTGCTGTCTAAGGGCGGCGACCTAAATATTGTGGATAACGAAGGTATGACTGTACTTCATTTTGCGAGCCAGGGTGGACAGGCAGACGTAATCGAATCATTACTGGACTATGGAATGCAGCCAAATGTGCAAGCAGACAAAGGTCTAGTGCCTCTTCATTCGGCAGCTTTTAACGGACACGCAAGTGCTCTTAACCTTCTTGTTTCGAAAGGAGGTGATCTCAAAGCCGTCGATGACCAAGGTTGGAACGTCTTACACTTTGCTTCTCAAAATGGACATGTGATCGTTATAGAGACGATACTCGAGCTTGGTTTGGATCCTAATGACAAGACAAGAGATGGACGAACTCCTCTGCACATTGCCGCGATACACGACCACCCGGACGCAGTGAGGCTACTTCTTTCAAAGGGCGCGGATGAGCACATTTGTGACAACGATGGATGGAATGCACTACACATCGCAAGCTTTCATGGCCATGTGGCCATTCTTGAGCTGTTCCTAGAACTGGGTGTTGAGATCGATTGTCTAACTAGCGATAATTCGTCTCCTTTGCTCTTGGCAGCGAAAGGAGGCCAGAACGAGGCAATAACTCCTCTTTTAACACGTGGGGCTGATCGAGATGCAGCTGACAACGAGGAGTGGAAGGCCTTACATTTAGCGAGCCTTGGGGGGCAGATGAAAGTGGTAGAAACCCTTTTGGAGAATGGCATCGATCCAAATCAGAAGACTCAAAAAGGCATCACGGCTATGCACTGTGCTGCATTAAAAGGACACAATGGCCTTATTGACTGCCTCGTACAACGCGGTGGAAACATTTACGAGATCGATAGCGAAGGATGGAATACCCTTCATTACGCTTGCAGAGGTGGCCATGAAAAAGTTATTGATCGGCTGAAAAGGCTTGGCATGCCTTTAAACTGCCAAGCGGGAGACGGTTCAGTTCCCCTACACATCGCCTCCCGCTACAGTCACCCAGAGCTAGTCAACTTCTTACTAACACATGGAGCTGATACGCAGGCTGTCGATAAGAATGGATGGAACGCTCTGCATTATTCCGCCAAAGACGGTACGGTGGCAGTCGTTGACGCCCTTCTCAAGCAAGGCGTAGAGATGGCCGTGAAGAGAACCCACGATGGAGACACAGCTATGGGTATTGCTGAAAAGGAAGGTAACAGGGATGTCCAGCAATTCTTAAATAGCATCGTGTCGAATCACCTGGCGATCTCAAGCGACGACGACAGAAAGCATGGGCATTACAACTGCATCATCCTTTGAACCTTTTTGGTCACACGGCGTTATCGGATGCAAACGTACCAATGTTTCTGCCAAGTATAGCTGTAAGTAGATGAATGTGTGGAGCCGCAGTGGAGAGATTTTCTATTGAGGATGTAGGGGAAAAAGATACCTGGTTTTGCTTGTTTGTTTGTTTGCTGTTTTGAACGCGTGAAAGAGAAAAATGGTCTAGTTCTTTTGTTTGAATGTCAATGTTGACATCAAAATAACTTTTAAAAAATATTTTGATAAAGTCCAGATGTCTTGTTATTGGAATCGACGATAAATAGAATTTAAATTTACTTGCATTTTTTTATCATGGTTGTAAATTTGCGGTTAAAAGTTGCAGTAAAAATAGATATTTCACTTCGCACCTCCGAGAAAACTCCGAAAAAAAGTTAGGTACACTGGAATGAGAATCCGAATCAGAATCAGAACGTGAAATGACAAAATATTCGGGGCTAAAATCATCAACAACTGAGCCTTCGCTCGTACTTCATGTTTGAAAAGAAAAAGGATAATACTTTTATCCAGTTTAATAAACAACTTTTTAAACTGTTGTATACAGTTCTATAACGGCACATCAAATTATGATTGATAAGATTTTAATTGACTGACTCGCAAGAACCTACCAAAGTATTTAAATGCGCTTTCTTCTATTTTCTTGAAAGGCAAGCGTTAGTGGACCCCATTGATATAATGTCTGGAGCACGTAGTTGCTCTCTGCATTATTTTCAATGAGGCATTCTTGTCATTTATACAAGCTGTGATGAGTGAAGGGTGGTAAAAAATATAAACCTACAGTGGGTACTTCATGACTTTATAATTTTAGCTGCAACACAGGCAGCCCAGAAGTGGTGTTTGTTTTCTATACGCCTGTAAATTTAACATTTATATTTGCGGTCCAACCGTTGCTTAAAAACTCCTCAATTTGCAAAACATAGCCCGCCCACCTTTAGCCGAATGTTTCCTTGGTTGTCCTGGAGGATGAGGTGGCGTTTTTTTCACTTTTCACCTTGGCTAATAGCATTTTGTATAAACGAAGTAAAGGCTGGACAGAGCAACAACAGACCCTCTCCACGCGAAGCACAATAAATTCCCGAATAATCAAAGAATCCGCTCCAATTTGCAATCAGGTAGATGGCTCGCTGGCCCCCCAAACCCATCTCATCTGCTCCAGAATCGCTCATTTATGCAGATACTTGACCGTTTCGAGCGGCCAAACACCGAATAACGACCGCATAGACTACGGCGGCGAGTTAAAAATACCCTGACGACCTATAGGTTTTAATCGGACTTCACCCGGGGTTATTCGAGCAACTAGGCCCGGGATTCGAATGCTCAAGCTTAGCGACCCGCGTCTGCTCTACAAAAAGGCTCTTTCCCACGAGGGGGGGGGGGGGGGGG
>BLFK01000871.1:3353123-3365623 GCA_014634185.1 Astreopora myriophthalma
TATAATGTATAAGTATAAATACAAGTCTAAATATGAATAAATCATTCATTCATTCATTTCTCCGTGAGTGAAAACGATCAACAAGTAAAAGAATTAATGAATGAATAAAATAGAATGCATAAATTAATGAACTGAAAAACAAACAACCAAAACCAAAATAAGGTCATTTTGATCTTGTTAGTGCCATCGATGTTCACTATTCAAATGCGGGGTAGCCTGCGTAGCTGGCGGTTTTGTCCACTCGTTTTCGCGACTTCGCCGCTTGCTTGTTCCTTCGCTCGGACAAAACAGCTACGCAGGCTAATGCGAGGCATCAGCTGAATTACGTGATACAAACGAATCTCAAACTCGGTCTATTTTACTGATTTATTCTTAGACAAAGAGGCAAACAATTTCCATTAAAGACAGGAACAATAAACTAAAAGATTCACTTTCCACGGCCCTTAAAATAATTTTCCAATGCCTAATTTGAAGATCCTCTGGCAAGGAACTTCCTTTTCTAGCTTTAAAGTTCAACAACAATTACTCTGTTACTAGAAGTGAAAACATCCAATTAACAAAATAGCACCACAGCGCAAATAAATCCACGCCATAATATTCATCCACAGGTGTGGAAGGTAATCTCATGCTACTGGAGATTAAAAGGAAATGGAACAGAAATCCAAGTGCAAGGAATGTAAACAAAAATATGACGACATTGCGAACACCATAGCAAATCAATCTGCAAGTACCAGATAGCGTAGGCTTGACCATTTTAATTCTATGATTCTCATTCCCATCACAATGACTTTCAGGCTCTTCATGCCCCACTTTGCTTGACAAAATCTGTTTCTCTGTTTCAAATTCCTGTGAACGGGATTCAGCGGTGGTACGGTGAGAGTCATGCTCACTTTGAGTTTTCACTTTCCTTTCAAGGAGCCGCTGACCTTCTGTTAGCCGATCAATATCCTGGCGAACTTTTTCATACTGGGCAAACCGTTCATGCATCTTCTCTTTAAGTGTCTCAATTTCCTGACTCAAGCAGTCTGAAAAGTCAGCAAAGGCGTGAACGTGATTTGCTATCGCCTCGAGTGAGTGATTCCTGCCACAATTACAAGGAACACTTCCACCTTTTTTGTTCACTCTTTTTCTTAGCTCCTTGTTTCTTTCAATTTCCGCCAGAATCTCGTATTCCCTTTCCGTCAATAGCTTTTGTAGGCCGTAGATTTGTTGGCGCAGTTTTGCATTCTCTTGTTCCAATTCGCATTTGATTCTCTCGACCTCGACCCATTTGTTTTCGATTCGTAACATACCGAGTCCTGCAGAATGAGAACTTTGTAGGTTATTATGCGAGAAACAATTGAGACGCGAACTGTAGCCTGCGTATCAAGCGTTTCCGTGGAGTTTCCGAGCAGAGAAAGACCGAGGAACGAGATTTTCGATGTTTTAGTTGCGGGAAAAGTGGGGCGAGAGCAAAAAACTGAAACAAGGGGGAGGGGAGGAGGAGGAAAGGAAACGCTTTCTGACAAACTGGTGAATTTTTTCCTTCCCTCCTCCCCCTCCCTCCTCTTTCCTTTTTTTGCTCTAGCCAAATTTTTCGCCCGACCAAAACATCGAAAATCTCGTTCCTCGGTCTTTCTTTGCTCGGAAACTCCACGAAAACGCTTGCTACGCAGGCTACGCGAACTGTACAATAATTTCTTCGTGTGCGGCTAAGTGCGGACGGGAAGTGATCGCTTGGTTGGAGTCTTTTAGTAGCCTGCGAGTCACGCGAGCGGCGAAACTGCGGGAAGCTTGCCCAAGCCTCTCACAGTTTCACCGCTCGCATGACTCACGATGCGACGGGAAAAAAAAAAGAAAAAGAAAAAGAAAAAGAAAAAAAGGCCATGGAGAGCATTCTTCCACGCCGGTACAGCATTAGTATGGTATTGGTATGACATGGGTATTTCTGTGTCTACTCTTCAGTGCTCAGGAAATGCCATTTTAGATTGGATGCTGGGCAAAAACCAACGCATGCTCTAATGTGCTTCGGTCCCAGTCTGCCGTTTGATTCGAGCGTTCACAAAATGTTTCATTGTTACGGCTGATATAGATTTAATTTGTCACCTTGATTTACCCAGACTCCGGTCCACCAGACAAACAAAGCTACTCTATTCACCAATCCACGCGCGAATTTCCTTGGTAAGGCGAGTACATAACCCGCCACCGTCTGCTCTTCCCTTAGAGGACCTGCGAAATAGTCGTAATTAAAATTAAATAAATAAATAATTAATTTTAAAGATTGCAATTACAATCAAAGTGCTCCACCGAGCCAACTTACCCACGTGGGAAAGGCAAACATTTGCACGTTACTCACCCAAGAATGATAATGGTAATGCGGATATAATGATATAGGATTATGTAACGCATTTTCTGTATAGTATATACTCAAATGCGCTTCACAACACTTTGTTGGTGACTTTGCCAGACTGCTTTATGGCGCAGTTCACAATCTTATATTTAAATGACCAGTACAATTGGCAGGTGCCCCCAGAACAGAATGAGTGAGAGCGGCAGACCATCACAGTGAGGGAATTGAACACCATGCCCTACTCTTTTCGAACAGTGCGTGGGATCTTTAACGTCCCACACAGGTGCTGTAAGACGGTACCTACGGTTTATAGTCCTTATCCGTTATTTAAAGACCCTGAGTGTTGGTCCGGCCGGGATTTTGACCCCTCGACCTCCCGCACGGGAGTCTAGCGCTCTACAAACTAAGCTAAGCCGTCGGTGGTTAGAAGAACCTGGTCTAATAGAACCAAGAACCTAGCAGGAGAACTAAACCCGACTCTTCTGGCCGAGATTACGTGATTTTAGAAGTGGTTGCGAAAAATTAATTTTGCTATCCTGGCTTGCACGTTACGTCATCGCCGCCATGTTGCTTCCCGAAAACAATGGCTCCTATTGTTTATACCACCGACATCGCGGCGAGACGCAACAAAGTCATTGGTACCTGTGTCAGCCTGTGTCTCTAGAGATTTTTGGTCACGTGGTTGCAAGTCAAGGATTAATATTTTGCGTTCTACGTTCCACATCTATGCCCCCATTGCGCGAATGAATTATAAACAAGGCTAATGGCTTATCGTCCTTATCTAAGGGTCTGCTTATGATCATCTGTTAGATGAAACAAGTTAATCAGCTTCTACGCATAATTCCTTCTGATACTGTATGTCAACGGTTCAAAAGATCATCTCTCTAAAATCTTTTGTTCAGTTCATCCCTTGAACTCAGTTAAAATCAGGTAAATGTGCCTTCGCCTTTCACCGAGTCGGTGAAAGGCGAAGGACGCTTCTATACACTTTGTTTGATAAATTAACCCCCATTGCAATGACATTTGACAAATTACCTGTGTGCAAGCTTTTGATTTGTTTAGATTGTCTTTCATAGGAGGACCTTGTTTTTCCTGTGTTTCCCTCTCTGCGCACTTCCTCTACTTCCCTCTGCAGTGCTCTATTCAGATCGACAGCCTTGTCCCTTTCCTCCCTTAGGTAACTGGAAGTGATTCTTTGGTCTTCCAGAGAGTGTTCCAACAATTTTACCCTCGTTCTAAGCATTTGCAAGCCATGCGCACTATCGTATGATTCGCTCTTGGGGGTTCGTTTGCTAAGTTCTTCTATCTTCCCTACACTCTCGTGTCCTTCGCTATCTTCACTCAAGGAAGAAATTTCATCCATGGCCAATCCTTAAGCGAGATTCCTTGGGATCAGCAGTCTGAGAGAAAGAAATTGAAGTTTTACGACCGCGACGCAAAAGTCGTTACGTCGACGTCACAGTTGAATTCTCGTTGTTGACGAAGAGATTTTGAGCGCGTGCATTGCAAAAATTTAAACAACGCCATTAACTGATTTGCCAGAGCAGTTTTATGACACAAACTAATCACTTGATATATGTGCTCTTGATTCATAATTTAAAATCGCACTAGCCGTAATGTCAAAATTTTGAAAACGATGAGGGCCAGTTGCGGTTGACGTAACATTAGATCTTTACTTTTTGGACTCTTGAAGTCATTCCCTTATATTATATATTACGGCCATTATCACTGAATTTTCACTGTGAGGTCATATAACAAACTTTCTACCTTTAGTCCAAAGCCACTCAAACGTACAATTGGGTTGCCTGTGATTAAACAAATCACGGGAGTGTCCTTTACATGACGTTATATTGTAACCACGCATTTTGGGGCGAACGTTTTGTTATTGAATACAGCCATATTTTTGAATCCGCAACTTTTTCTCTGCGATTTGAAAATTTTTCACTTCCACACGTAACGTAGAATCTTGCGATAAAGAATGAAGAAAATGGACAAAGATAACGCGAAACAAAAGGAACAAAAACTTAGAAACAATAGCTAACCAAAATTCAATGACTCGCAAAGAATTGTTCTTCATAAATTCCTATTTATCATCCTTGAAAAAAAATTTAGTCTACTTCAGAAGTAGGAAAAAAATCCTCGGGAGCATTTCGTTAATATGTGCAATATTTTCTAACCTTCCTCGTGTTGTGAGCAGAGTCGACTAGTGATTCGTGAACGTAGACACGTTGCTAACGGCGATGTAGAGCTCACTGTGGTGCATAGAATAAAATAACCCGTGATTTGAACTCATTCACGCACTTAGGAGATTAAACAAAATCTCTGGTCCATAGTCCATAGTTTACAAGTAAAGGTCCAGTCCCGAGTCTATACAGGGAAGTTACGTTTATTTCCACGTGCTAGCGTGGGTTACCATATATAAGGAGAGGCCAATTTGATCTGATATATTTGAGTGGGGACGATGTCTGTCTCGCCCTTTGCATCTCTACTTTAACAATTAGACTACGAGGTTCGAGTTTTCTATGAGTTAATGTATAAATAGTCAACGAGACGCGTAGCGCCGAGTTAGCTATTTGCCTTATAGAGAACGAGAGTGAGTAGTCTAATTGTCTTAGAAATGAACTTACATACTTCCTTCGAAATCATTCCAATTTTCATCGATTTTAATATTTTGAGAAGCCACCATTGTTTTGTTTTTGTTCAAAACGCCGACTTTTTAGCGAGTCACTATCTATCACGCATATACATAGCGAGTAGCGAGCCAATCAGATCACAGGATTCGTGATATTTCCAATGAACCACTGTCACGCGACTGCTGTGACGGAAGTGATATACTCTAACAACGTCCCACAATGCTACACGCTTAGTAGAATTCTTGAGTCCGCGCGCTTTCGAATTCAGCTCTACGTCTTCAGTATCAAACTTTGGACCTTTTTCATCATAAGAACTCCACTAAAATGGCTTCTGCAATGGTAAGCTAACGTTTAGAGCCGCTTTGTAAACAAAGAGTTAAGATAGATGAGAGGTAAAAATGACGGAGTATTACGCGGTCGATCGCGGTGCTTATTCGACCTTAACTTGCAAAATCAAACAGCTGAATCAAATCTTGAATTGACTTTTCCTACGTAACTGCATTTTCCTGGTTCCGTCCCATGAATTCTGATCAGCTTTATACAACCAATTGAGTTTTTAGTGTCCGAATTTCCAAATAGGATGTGGTAAAAATAGCGTCGCGTCAATTCCAAGAGGCATTAACTTTGGATACCTCTATTGTATTTTTGTAAACAACGGCTGAACGTCTGTGCAGGTTCATTCGAAACTGTGGTTGGGATGCAAGCTTTTCATTGAAGGAAAGTAAGCTTAAATTTGCGTAAACTTAGTATGCTATGATTTGCGCCATAGCAAAACACTACAAAGCCATTTCCGGTGCTTTTAAATTCGTGAATTTATTCCATCAAGTTGTGTTGCTTTATTTTAGAACTTCGACTTTCAGGTGCTGTCATTCGCGTATCAATTAATTATTTACAAAACCATGTCTTTATTGTGCAGTTCACTTATAGATAAAGGCGTTGCGTTTTAAACTTTAATTTGCGGCTTTGCAGTGGTTAAATTTTTGTGACATGCTGTTGCTTTTCGTGGTTTAGATTTCTCACAGTTAAGCGTACAGCTGTGCAGTTAAAGCTCTCGATACAAATCTTATTAGTCGATGAAAGCTTGGAAGTTCTTGACATCCATGGTGAACAATCATGAAGAATTTAAGCAGCTCACAACCTGGAATCATAAACCGGCGTCGTCCATCATAAATAAAAATTATTCAAAAAAAGTCGAGCCTTGTTTGACTTCTTAATTAATTGTATTTCTCTATAATTAATGCGTCTGATTAGCGTTTGAATAGCTTGAGATATAAGTAATTTGTCACCATTTTTTAAATCCACCTATATTTAAAATGATGTGCCCTCAATTTATGACTGGGATATTGATATTGTATTCACTGTGGACAGGACAGGTGATTTCCAATATGGTGCAAATATTGGACTTTCAATTATCAACCACATAAAAGCCCTTCATCAATAAAGAGATTGAACATTTTGAGCTTGTCATTGGGAGAGCCTCATTTATCGATATAGTAAGTTACATGTAAGAAATGCTGGCAGTTTGAATATGGTTTTAGGATGCAAAAATGTTTATAGCTGTGAAATCATGGACTGGAAGCATTAAGCACTCCGGAAATAATTTAGAAGGCACATAATTATAACATCAAGGACAATTAAAGTCAAAAGATAGTATAATAGGGATCTAATAAACAAATGAGTGATGGACAGTGGCCAGTCGTGGATGTTTCATATTCTTGGCAATGCAAATGCAGTGGTATTAATTAAGGTGCGTTTCTGCCACTGATGTAGTGAGAGGCTAGGCATTGGTCTGTTCTTGAGATGATGCCACAAACTGCTTTGCAGTGCAGAAATTTTTTGAAAGCAGCACAGCAAGAAGCAAAAAGTCTTTGATGCCAAAATGAAAATAGACCCATGCTTTTCACTAGCTTTGCCGTGGGACAAAATCGATGTCTGCCAGTTTTGTTAGAGCAGTTAACAATTGATTGTTGAAAGTAATTGCATAATTGCTTTGTTTTTGGTTCGCTGCATGACTAAAAAATAATAATAATAATAAATAATAATAATAATAATAATAAAAAACTTGATAAAAAAACATGTGTGAACTTCAACAAATCAGATGCAAAATGAAAACCAATAATTATAATTATTGTGGGTTCATCACTCTGGTTTTCCTTCTCTTGGCTTCCTGCCTTCATTTTCTTAGCATTCTGATTGGCTGGTAAAAGCCAGTCATTAATTACTTTGATTTTTGGTGGGCTGTAGGTTGTATTAGCTTCAGAACATGATTGGTTTTTAATAAATAATAAACAATTATTATTATAAACAATAATTAATTATTATTATTATTATTATAAATAATTAATAATTAGTATAACATTTATTAATATTTAATAAGCTTTGGAATTACTTTGGTTTTGGTTTTACGACACTCAATTCAAAACCGCTCTAACATGTGCAGTTTGTTAAAATTAGTGAAATGTTGAGTATAAGATGCAAAATAACTGTGTAATGAGTGTTGCGATTTTTATGTAACTATAACTTTTGTGAGAAAACATGATTTTAGAGATTAATTTACTGAGTGGAATTCCTGATGTGACATAAATAGATGCCTCACAAAAACATTATTACAGAGTAGTCACAACTGTTGAAGCCATTCACTCTAAAGGAAATGTTAGATTACCATTGTCCAATTGTGAACTTCCATCAGTGATAATAATTGTTGTTTCCTTTAACAGGCTCAAAAAGATCGCATCCTGATAAAGGGTGGCATCGTGGTCAATGATGATGAGATGGTTGAAGCAGATGTTTTCATTGAAAGTGGACTGATCAAGTAAGAAAATTACATGCAGGGTTGTCAAAAGGTGCCAGTGACTGGCAATATCACCAGCTATACTTTCATCGTTTCACCATCTACAATTTGCTTAAAAAAAAAATGTGTAGAGAACATACATGAAGGGGCCTGGAGGCCCAGCCCACAGTGCTGCCTTCTGTACTTTCTTAAAATCTCATTCTACTTAAAATCTTTTTGACAACCCTATTACATGGTAATCATAAGCATTAATTTTATGTGTGCATGTGTAGATGGGCATGCGGGGCATGTTTAATTTTACAGTATGCCTTTTGATAAGAATATCTGACAAAAATGCCCCACCTGCATGGCTAGCAAGAAAGGGACAAAATGATTGTAATGCCTGACAAATTCTTCGGGGTGAGGACGGGTGGGTCAGGCTAGGGTTTGACTGAGCCATCGTGTTGGGTATAAATGTTACAATTTAAGCAGTTGCTCTTTTCTGTAGTCAATTTTCACCAACTTTTGCAACTTTCATGTATATTAATTCCTTTTTTTTTTCAGGGATGTGGGTAAAAATCTAGTTGTTCCTGGAGGTGCAAAAGTGATTGATGCACAGAAAAAACTGGTAATTCCAGGTACATTGTAGCAAAAAACTTAGTTGTTCCATAATCTTACAGGCTGTACATCACTTTTTGTAGTTATGGTTGAAGTGTTAATTTAAGTATTGTTACATAATACAGTAGTCATAATTAATTAAAATAAATGGTCAATAATGACTGTATTTTACTATAATGACTGTTTGCCCATGGGCACATGTTACTACATATAACTTAAGGTTCAGTGATTTTATTATCATGTTACAGTGTATAAATATAAGTATGGTGCATAACCGGACATTTTGTAAGCAGGATAGAAGCATACTGTTAGAGCTCTTGCCAGTAGTGGCAAGTGGTACATGTACTTTTGGAAAATGTATTTGTCAAGAGCGTGCACCGACCAACAATTACTTCCTTGTGCTTTGTGTGTGCTCACTTGTCTGTTGTGTTACGAATAATATTGTGCTGTTGACCTGGCATTGTGTCAATTCTGCCTTGTACCCTCTGTCTTAATTGACAGGTGGAGTTGATAGTCACACACACATGCAGATGCCATTTATGGGAACTGTTGCTATTGACGACTTTTATACTGGAACAAAAGCAGCTCTGGCAGGAGGCACTACCATGATCAGTGAGTAACTTAAAGAAATGTTTCCTCTCAAAATTCTAAAACTGTTAACTTTGGTACACCGTATTCGTTGAGTTAGAGACAGACAGCATGTGAGGGTGAAGTCAAGAACATGAGGAAGTGTAAAGGCTTAGACGTGTACAGTGCATGCGTATATGACTCAGGAAACCGTGACCACTAGAAATATTTATGGGATGCTATCGTGTTGCAAGGAAAAAACCAATCAGGTGTCAGAAAACTAAACTGCAAACAGCGGTAATTAGTTTACAGTGTAACTGTGGTTGTTTTTTTTAGGCTTAGTAACATAACCTGAATTTAACTCTGATTTGCTCACTACACAATCAACATTCCTGGAATATTTCAGGTATTCAAGGTTTTCAGAGCTTAACAGTAATATTATTTTTTCTCTTAATGCTGTTTATTTTGTTTGAATGCAGTTGACTTTGTGATCCCAAAAAAGGGGGAATCGCTGTTAGAGGCCTATGAAACATGGAGGAAATGGGCCGATGAGAAAGGTATGTGTGTACATTGTGATGTTGTTAAAAGTTGTATTGGACAGTATAATAATTACGCAGTAAGAGCAGTTACATGTACATGGAGTTCTGTTTATGCATTTAACTTGACTTGTTTATTTACAGTATACCATTGGTTGCAGCTAGGCGTAAACATAATTGTGACATAAATACAATGATCTAACTGGGTATTAAACATGGCATGTTTGGCCATCAAACATCCAAAGTTTGACAGCCTGTTAAGTGAACTTTTGCATCACTTTAAGACAGCCAAATGCATAGTATAAATTAATATTAAGTAGCACTGGGCCAATTTGCTCAGGAAAATCTCAACAATTCTTGTGAACCGCCATTTTGTGAAACCCTCTTTCTCAGCCGTTCAAAGGTGTAATGATCAAGTTGCCCAAACATGCCACATTTTGGTAGCCAATTTCTTTGTCATGTTTGTGCTTACCTGCAACGGACAGTAGATGATATCATTTACACATAAAACTGGTGTTTCTTGCAGTTTGTTGTGATTACGCCTTCCACATGGCTGTCACCTGGTGGAGTGAGGAGGTCAGCGAGGAGATGGAGATATGCATTAAAGAAAAAGGTTAGGTGTTGTGCTGGCATGTCTTTTGCACATAGGAGTTTGCACCATCTGAGGCCAATCCATAACATCAGAGGGCAGCGTTAGAAGCCATACACTAGGAAGATTCTGTGTTACAATACCAGCATGAGATTATGCCCTGTTTAACATTCACAATACAAGTTACAAGTGCATCTGATACAATTACGTGTACATGGATCGACTATCAGATTTAAGGTGAAGCACAGAGTGTGGATCTGATACAAAGTTGACATGAATGTTGTAAACTTGGCTACTTATTCAACATACATGTACTTTACACATACAGCCTTCAGTGTTCATGTTCATGAATTATAATAATTATATTTGCACAATAAGACAGCTAAAGGAAGTGTACATGTATGTAGTGTTGAAAAATAGTTTAATAGTTTGAATACAGTATCATTTATGACATGTACTTAACATCATGATTTAATGGCAAACATATGTACAGTAGGATACATCGTAAATGTAGATTGAAAGATGTGACAATGGACAATGGAAATACAAAGCTTGTATTTGTACATTGCATATTTTTTTATGTTCATGTAGTATCATTGTCATTTATTACAAATAGAAACCTAAGACAATAATTTTGCCATCAATCTTCAGGTATAAATTCCTTTAAAACATTCATGGCATACAAAGATGTTATGATGCTGACTGACGAAGAGGTAAAAATTAATGCTCTTACTAAACACATTGTACAATGTGTATTTAATACTTGTGGTTTAAATTTATCCTTGCCTTAAAATTGTTGTAAACCAGTTTCTTTTTTGTACAATGTGTATTTAATACTTGCATTTATGTTGTGGTTTAAATTTATCCCTGCCTTAAAATTGTTGTAAACCAGTTTCTTTTTTGTGTTGCATGGGAAATAAAAGTTAAACTGCAGGTTTAAACAATTTGAACCACCAAAACATTTATGGTAAACCACAACATATATTATTAATAATTATACTCAGCATCATGATGCAGCATTTTTTTGGTTGAGTCTTCCTGCATTGATTTTCTGAAAACACGTACAATGTAGATACATCTACTTGATGACTACTTCCTCTACGTAGAATGAAAGGCAGTCCAGGGCTGTTAATTCATGAAGGAAGAAATATTTTATGACGTATTGGTTATAAATATTTTATTTGAATGATGTCTGTTTCTCTCACTCTATGGTTGACTCTCCCTTAACGAATACCTTTGTAAAATGGATAATGGACACAGTTCTGTCCTGGAAAGAGTTGTCTGTAGTCCCTTCAACTAACGGTACATTTTTTGGGGACTATTCAGTCTAGTCCTATTCCGGTTTAGGATTAACGGAATAACAAGAATAATTCCCAAAAAATGCGTAAACCGACCATTCTGTCTATTCTATTCTGGGAAATATTTTGGGACTATTCCGGGGACTATTTTGGGACTATTCACATCAAAATGTTGCGTCATCCTTGGTGTACGAACCTGTGAAACTCCCAGATGGCATAAAGGGTTAAAGTGATAAAATGAAGGAAACAATAGGTATGAAAACAAAGGAAACAAAATGAAAGAAACTTTGAGGATCATACACCAACTGAAGGTAAACCCAAATTATTTTTCTTGTCACTAACAATGTGTCATGTAATAACTTAACTGTGGCAGATGTACCACTGTTACAAAAAGGTGAAGGAAATTGGAGGCATTGCACAAGTTCATGCTGAAAATGGAACTCTCATTGCAGAGGTAAACATGAATGGGCCATTTTAGAGTTGTTTGCTCAGTAACCTGGCCTATGAATGGCAGCGAGGCTGCCGGTGACCTTGTGTTGATACAGTCCTCATTGCTTTCCTCTGGCAAAACATGTGGTTGTCATGTTAACTAGTGTGCCTTTACATAATTATGAAAAGCAGAGGTTTATATCAAAATAAGGTCAATGGCAGCCTCACTTTCATTCATAGGCCAGGTAACTTAGCCACAAGCTTGGAAAATGTAGCTTTGTTGTTATCAGCATTTTAAGGTGCCGTACCATTTTTTTCTTTTTCTGAGACTCATTTTCAGTGGTCTTTGATCGTTTGCAGAATGCAAAGAAAATGATTGCTCTTGGAATAACTGGCCCAGAGGGTCATGAAATGTGTCGCACTGAAGAAGTAGAAACAGAGGCTTGTGTTAGAGCCATCACAATAGCCAACCAGGTGGGTTTCGTTTATAGTAGTAGTAATAAATTATTATTACTTTGATTATGATAACAATAATTATGTTGACCTGAAGGCAAAAAAGAAATAATAATAAGAGTTAGAGTCTGCCAATGCCTGTTAAATGTTGACATAAACATGAAAGGCAGCATAATTGGCCTGCAAATAAAATGATGAATTTTAGCAATTCGAGGGGTTTTGTGTTTGATGTTTACCTGAACATAATTATAAAAGAGAGACAAGACAAGGGTACATGC
>BLFK01000871.1:3370623-3380247 GCA_014634185.1 Astreopora myriophthalma
GCAACAAACTCGGCTCACATATAGCATCTAGTCCGTGAATCGAACCCAGGCCACATTGGTGGGAGGCGAGTGCTCTCACCACCACGCCAACTCTGTTCCCCTTAACACAGTCAGCGGTAAAATCCCTTTTCGGATTTTGTGTTCGATTCGAAATTCTTAACATGCCAGTCGAAAGAACTCTTAAAGGGGCAGTGACATGCTATTTGTCACGACGTCTTAAAATTTAAATGCTCCTTAATTATTTTGTATTTATGGGAAGCTAGTTTCGTGACCCACCCAGTTTCGACCTGAGAACAGGAAAATTCGCGCGACTGTCAAGATTCAAGAAGAACAAAAAGGGATGAGAAATACGTTTCAGCGCATCATTTACATTTCAGACGCGTAAGCTTGTCAAAGTGGAAAGAGAAGCATACAATGGACCCGTTATCAAGATTCCCTCCGCAGACAGCCCTCAAATAGTGTCTCCATCGCAGCGCAAACAGAGGAACCAGGAGCAGAAGAAAACTGGTGCCACGAGGGACCTTCATCGATCTGGCTTTGAGCTCTCAGGTGGGTGAGAAATGGTCCTTAAAAACCATCCCCAATTGCTTGCTACTTTGGAATCGACGTTTGTGGGATTGTATACTAGAAATTATCGCTATTGCGTCACTCACTGTTAATATTTTGTTCACTGATTTTAATCTTGTCGTCTGCATCTATAAGACGATAGTTTCTTTAGTTAAAGGAGGAAATATAAAACGGACTGGGACTTCACAATAAAAGGAAATATACCGACATTTCCTCGAGGGATAAAATTCAGAATACTTATATGTATAAGATCTGAGCTACGAAATCCTCTTGCAAACTGAACTCAACGGAGTTTTTAATTTCAGAGGATCGCGCAGCGATGAAAATACTGGACAATGTGCTATCGTACACCCCAGCTTGGAGTCAACGGGTTTATCAAGTAAACTTTGGAAAATGTGTGTTTTAACTAAAAATGGTTGAAGATGTGAAATGAGAGAACCTCCGTGGTTTGTCAAGGAACAAACCCGGCTTTGTATTAGAGTTCTCGACCTTAACCCTGTCCTGCCAAAGGTCTACCCCATCGACGAGTAAAACGTTAAGTGCGTGTCAGGCGTTAAAGGGTTAAAATTAAGGTCAAGTGAAAGGGTCATAATTTTGCTAAGTATAATTATTCTGTTGTTCTTGAAACCAGGAAAGCAAGAGGATGACGATGTGCCCGAACGATCGTCCACTCGCGTTTGCAAGCCGCCCGGTGGAGGGTCTTCTTTGTCACTAAGCTGAACAGTGGGATAAACGCAGTTAGTCAAATGCGTTTAATGTACGAGTGACTCGTTGGTAGCAGGGAGCACATTTTTTACGTCTTTTTAAAAGTTTGTGCAAGGAAAAATCCCGCCAGTCCAACGAGCGGCGTCGCAGTGAAACTGGTGTACACTGGGTCTACTTCTTAAAAGTTTTTATGTGTGAAACGAAGTCTCAGCTAGCGTAGGGAACTCCTTAATATTGCCCCTTTTTGGCGAGCGGGCGTCTTGGTTACAAGCAGGAATCATGCGTACTTTTGTTATATTCAGTCCTCTTAAATGGGTCAATTTTGTCACGATGTTACTTTTTAATTTTCACTCAATAACAATCAAAGTAGAAGCATGGAGTGAGTGAACTTGAAGGAATTTCAAACTGTTCAATAGCCTTATCGCATTGCTAACCAATAATTGTTTTGTGGACAGTTGCCTGCCTGGAGATTATTACGGTTTTACCCAGCAAAATAGTCGTATGGGCTCGAACGGGTAAAATTTCGAACGAAAGAAGTGAAATATGTCCAGTTTCAGTTTCTTTTAGAACATTTGCAATTAAAAGTGGCAGTTTTGTTGTAACCGTCCCTTGTCACAACTATACGGCGAAAGCGTTAAAATTCACTGTTGCTTTTTTGTGTGAATCTTTGTAGTTATCAGTGACTGTCATCTTTTCAGAGCCGGTTGAAACGATTGCGAAGTCGTATTTCTCTGGCTGACAGTCTAAGGGTGCGTTATTTGGGACTATTTTGCTGATTCCTATTGCGGTTGTTTAGCATTAAGGGATTAACCGGAATAAGGTTTTTCAGAATGAGTGTTCCGAAAAGGGAATGGTTATCGCGGAGGTGACATGTGAACTAACGCTCGGAATGTCTGGACACGGCTAAAGCTGACATTTCGGCGACCGCGCTTGATTTTCACACCCAGAGAAAGCTTGGATTTTGGTCTCGCTTAGGGTGTTCCGGGCAAAGCGCCAATATTTTATGCCGCCAAGGTCTCGTTTAGGGTTCCGCGAAGAAACACAGAATTGCGCGAAGAGAAACAGAAGTCAAATTTTCTTTTTAACTTGTTTTTAGGGGTCAATTTGCTTAAGCCACGCCCAGATGGTCTCCTTTAGGGGTTAAATTCAAAATTTCCGACGGGCATCCCCGTCTGTTCCATATGGGAGTCCCCCCCGGGGAGCTAGGACAATAAATAGAACGTTATTCCGTTCATTCCGAAAGTAGAGCAAGTCCCCGAAAGAACAGGTAAACCGCGAACACTTGTTTATTCTTATTCTGGAAGAGTCCTAAACGAAAACACCCTTAGCCTTCACTTCGTTGGCTCGTTGCTGATTCAGCACGATGAAAACCTCAGTTCTAGTGTTCAAGTGTTTTGCTAGACACGAAAATTGAACTGTACGCTACTCGATGATTGATGGCAGCATTCCGCCACATCCCATTTCGTGCCTGTGTCAAGGAGTATGGTTCTGTGTCGAAAACTAACAAAACAACAAGGTCAAACTATGTCAAAATTGATCAGAATTCCCTCGCCTCCTCTTCGCAGTCTCCCCCGTTTTCTTCTCATTCGATCGCAAGATATTTCATTCTCGCGTCCTTTTTTTAGCTGCCCTCGCATTCTGAATGCGTGAAACAAACCAGGCCAATTCTGACACTCAAATTACTGATTTGTCACTGGTTCTCAGGTACTCCAGGTGGCTTTCGTCCACACACCCAGAGTGTGCGGGCGCGAGCGGCCTGGACCGTCTGAGAATTAGGCTTAATTGCACGGGGTAGAAAAGAGATAACCAATGCATACACCGCTAGCTTGTGTACAACAGGCTTTTCTTGTGCATTTAACAGTTGACGGTTTGCTGTGACCCGCGCGAAAAAATCTTTGCCTGTCGTGACTCGAGCAACCCGGGCGCGCGAAGCACAGTCTGTGGTACACGGGGTAGTGGACTGCAATCAGCGCCCATTGTTCAGCGGGGCAAGGCCGGTGAGACGGACAAGCAAATTTGCAGTAAGTGTCTTTGCTTTTGCAGACATTTCATGTGCTTCTGTACTATAGCACTACCGTGGCCCTTTCAGTGCTACTTGGCGGGAACCCTGTGATTCTGTAACGCGGGTAGCCGGCACAATTGAGTCTAATAGCGCGATTATCGAGTCAAACCTAAACGGACCATGATGTTGACCTTCAGGGCTTGCTTGGCCTCTTAGCTAGCCTGCAACTGTAGTTTATGCGAGGCCATGATCCTCGCAGTTATGAACGCAATTTAATCAATTGCGTAGAGAAGCCTGAAAACGGGGTTTTAACCCGTGACCTCGCGATGCCGGTGCGACGCTCTAACCAATTGAGCTATGGAGTCCTGAATTTTTTCAGGCTTCTCTACGCAATTGGTTAAATTGCGTTCCTAACTGCGAGGATCATAGCTTCACTTGATTTCATATCCGCGGTTGAATATATGATTCATTTCATATATCATTTCAACTGTAGTTTAGTTTTTCGCTCTGGTTTTGGCGGCTTTTTTAAGTCGTCCCGATAACCGGGCGGACACTTCGGGCTCATGTGAAAAGTAACAGAGCAAGCCTCAAGTAAGTCGTAACGGAATCCTTATTACAGTCACATTTTTTGTTTGTTTGTTTTGCATTCTAAAAGTTCCGGCACTCTCCAATCCTGATAGGGTCGACATATACCAGGCGCATCTCGTTACCAGATCTTACTAACCAGTGTCAGTGTATTCATATATACGTGTAACAGTATTAATATTTCAGATTGTCCCTTAATTAATGAAGTTAGAGAGGAAGTGACTGATCCTAAATTTACGATATTAAGAGATTTTAGTTAATGCATGGGGAGATTTAGCCTTAAAAAGGACGGCAGCTTCCAAAGCCAGCATAGTTTGCATTTGAACTCAGGCATGCCGTTAAAAAAAAAAAAAAAGTATAGTTAATATGTGATCTCTGAAATCTGGTCGTCGATGATGCTTTTTAATGGCGAAATCACAATAACGGACGTTTGACTCGAGGACAATTCTCCTCTGGCGAGCGCATACACTGAGAAGATCATACTCTTGCCAAAGCCGTTGGGCAAAATGGCCATCACGTCTTTCCCTTGAAGCAAATTGTTTGCGGCCGTTTCTTGCTCGTGTTTCGGGACAATATTTCAATCTTGTTGTCGAATATTGAGGCTCGATAAAGCTCCGGTTAACGCGTCCTCTGCCATTTTGCTTTCCTCTTTGCGGGGAAAAAAGTATTAACCTGGTCCCTTGGAAGATTCAAACATTTGATTGACGTCTACTCAAAAATGTAATCCAATCAAAACTGTCAGTACTCCAGCGTAGGCGGTTTCTCCTTTCCCCCGCCCCAATCCCCTCACGGTTTCGCCGCTCGTTTTCGCGGCTTCGCCGCTTGCTTGTTCGCTCGCTCGGACAAAACTGAAACCTACGCAGGCTAGTGTTTTACCAGAACCTGTTCTGGTTGGGTACAACGCACCGTTGTAAACTGCAGGCACGACTTTCGCCTGCTTGTGTTCACTTCGGGGCTTCAAGTACTCCAACATTATTATTTGTGTGCGTGTTAGTATAACTCGAAAACAATTCTTTCACAGGAGGAAAAAAACGGGTTTAGCTCTCCAGCTTGTCTTTCCTTAGGTCGAACATGCAACGAACCCGCAGTAACTCGTATGCTGGTCTTACGGTACAGCGTCTCAGGAAAACGTCACGACTCCGACAAAATGTTGCGATCGTTGGCGGTGGTGCTGGTGGAAGTTGTACGGCAATTGAATTGGCGCGGACCGGACAGTTTAACATTTTTCTTCTCGAAAAGAATCAAGAATTGATGAGAGAAAGCAGTGACGCGACGCCTGGACGTTTGGGACTCGGTTTCCACTATGCTGACAAAGCTACAGCCCTTCACTTTTTGCATGTCTCCGTAGAGTTCGTCAAAAAGTATGGTCGCTTTCGGCAAGAAATTGGGCTTGACAAGTTTCATCCGCTTCGCCGAGGACAATACTTCATCATGAAAGATTCCTTGGTTTCTGTGCGAGAAATCTTGAATGTCTACGACGCTATCAAGGAGGAATACGCAAAGATGGTGAGGGAAGATACGAGCTGCGAAGTGTTTGGTCCACCTGAAGATATCTATCGAATTCTCGAGCCTCATGAGTACGAAGCAAATGTGGAGATAGGAAAGATAGCTATGGGAATCGAAACAGCAGAGGAGCTCCTAGACTGGCCACGGTTGAGAGAGTACATCATCGATCAAATAAAGAGGAAAGACAACACGGTCACCGTGCTGACTAATACGAAAGTTGTAATGATAACAGCTCGAGACGAGGGCGGCTACATCATAGACGGCCTAAACGCGTTCCACGGCGGCGCAGTGAGGATCTCAGCAGATTTTGTCGTAAACGCTTCATGGTATAATATCTCTAAATTTAACCAACTGCTTGGCATCTCATCTGCTTGCAGGTAATACCGTTAATTGTGATGGTCCTCTTTCTAGGGAAATGGGTGGACTTTTTTTTTGGGGGGGGGGGAATGTCTGTATCGTGACAGATTATAACTTGATTAATTTTGCATAACATTGGCATGCGTTATCCTTTTTTGAACGCCATTAAATCTGCTAAGGAGGGAGCTTTCTTATGCCTTTACTGAATTTATCTGGAATTAATTTCATTTTGAAGAAAAAGGTGGAACCGCCTCAAAGCCATAGTGACAGTGCAGCTTCCCGAACAGCTTGACAACCTTCCGTCCATGTTCTTCTGCATGGGCCCCTTCTGCGCGTTTTGCAACAAGGGCGATGGAGTGGGAATGATGACTTTTGCACCCGAGACCAACATCGCTGTGACGAGTTCCTCAGGTGAACTGGAACCAGAGTTCTCACGCATTTATACGAATCTCTCAGAGAAAGAGAAACAGGCCAAGGGGCAGCGGATCTTGGCCGGTGTTTCGAAGTTTATCCCTTCCATGCGTCAGGCCAAACTGACAAAGGTTTCCATTGGAATAATTCAGACGTTCACGGATAAAAATACGATTGATCTTGGTTTGGAAATTGGAAACTTGGACTATCTTCACGATCCCACCAAAGGAGGAATCGCTAAACGGAATTACAGTGGTGTTGAGGAGCCTTTGCCAGGCTACATCATAAATGCTTGTATGAAGCTGATTTACTGTTTTAGCAATGCGGAGCTTGTCAAAGACAAAATAACAAGAAGCTACAGTTGAAGTTTAAACCACGGTCGGGTACTTAATTTACACATATTTTCCTTAAAAGGGAAACCCAGAGAGTCAACCTGACTTCAACTGTAGTTGCTCAAATTATTCCATATGGCAGAGGGAATCCGAGTGGAAACGGAAAAAAGTTAATTTCACCTTTTCTAGTGTGGGGTTTTTTTTTATGACATTCATTAGGTAATCAGAACTCCAAAGACTGGCTTTCTCTCGCTTATTAACAACCGTTGGAGCCAGCTAAGGTTCTAAAGGGTGGTAGATTGCCGATCACAAATTGCTGGTGACCGTAAATTTGACACACAATCCGAGATCCTTGTAGTTCACTTTACAATCTCCATTCTAAGAATACTTGATATGCAGGCTAGTCAGTTGCAATGCGCATCGTTGTGCCGAAAGCAGTGAAGCCTGATTTTGTCATACGATGTAACAGGACCTCAAATATTGTTCCACACGATGTTTTTAAGTAATAATAACTCTTTTAGATGACTTATGAATAATACAATGATTAAATTGCGGCCTTTTATACTCCAGTGTGATATAAATCAAATAGACACTACGTTAAAATCTCGAATTATTTTATTTCGAGTTGCCTTTTAATATTCACACATTTCATTATTGGGTACACTTATAGACAAATATTCTTCATTGTGTTGCTTACTATTCCTATCTGTTCTCAAGAAAAAACAAAAAAAATTGTCATGACACCTTATGACGTGTTAAATTAGTTCCACTAATGAATTCGTTTATTTAATGCCTTTGCGCAAGCGCCCAAGCATTATCATTTCCCTGTTTGCTTGGTCAATGGATCAATGGCTTCGAGATGGCTCATTTCAAATGACAAGTATGTCTTCGTTGGTCTTTGTGGCCTCGGTGGAAAAAATACAGTTAGACATCATGTAGCTGGTTGTAGTTTTCAGGATAAAAGGGATAAAATTATATTGGACTCCTTGGAATAATACATGTAATAATTATGTTGGCGCCGCGCCCTCGAGTCTGGTGCTAAAATTTGGGAAAGGACCAAATCTCAGATCTAATATCCCTCTGCCGTAGAAATAAAGGAAAGAGTCTTTTTCTGAAGCATAGATTAGAGGACAAGCTCATAACTCCCAACTTCGTCAGCAAACCATTGCTTCAGCCAACAAAGGATGATGTGGGTTTTTTTTTCAGTTGCATGCAGTCACAACTTCATCAGCAAAACAACGTTCTCATAATCGTCCTGAAACATTGACCAACGACATGGAGTACTCTGAAAAAGGAATACCATTCGTTGAGGACCGCTTTCGTTTGGTTGTTTGTATTATGTTTTGAGCAGTTTTCAAGTGAGTGTCGAACTGAAATAATCGAGAATATTGCTTTGATTTTAGTTTGCTCCATCTGTCATTGGTTAAAAAAGTTTGCGTTGACTTTGTGTTCAACCAATCATGAAGATGCAAAACTGAAACCAATCAGGACTGAATCTATAAAGCGGGATCAGAGTCAAAATTCAGTTTCTATTAGCAACAGGCTCAACGAGAAGCCAGTCACTGTAATGGGAACAGGCACAGCGTATTTCGAACAGGCACAGCGTATTTCGAAGAACCACAGCGTATCTCGAACAGCCACGGCGTATTTCGAACAGCCACAGCGTATCGCGAACAGCCACAGCGTATCACGAACAGCCATAGAGTATTACGAGCAGGCACAACGATTAAGAAGCGTACAATTTCATCCCGCGAAGGACTGAGAACCAAGATTCCCACAAGGCCTATAGGGAGGAAATTCAAGATGGCGAACTAAGTTTTTGTTTCTATACAACAGAAGCTTTATATCCTGAGCATTCCTTTTCGACAATTGTGGACAGAAAAGGTTATAGTGTAGTTATACATTATATATGCCGTTTGCTTTACAGGCTTAGGGCCGGGTCGCATTACATGCCAATTTTTAATTTGGCTGGATTTAAAACGGCTGGAAAAATCAAATTGCAAGACCAGAAGTAAAATTGATAAACACAATTTACAGTCGCATTTCAATTAAGTTAAAATGCAAACCGCAGTCACACAGGTGAAATTTTAGAGGAAAAAATTGTGTTCAGTCACGAAACTTCCCGCTCTTTTCTGTTTCGTGACTTCGCCGTCTACATTGGGAGTGAATATTGATAACCGTTTACAGCTTTGGCGGCGGGCTCCTTTGTTTTTTCGAAATTTGGAAAAATTGGTGAGCCCCACCCAAGCACACCGGCGACTTAGATGTTTTCTTTCCGATTTTGAAATTTTTGAAAAATGACAAATGAGGGGGTCGCATCACAAAAAATCGTGTTGACAGATTTTAGTCCCTAAAGTAAACAAATTTCCGCAAACTTGCCTCTAATGCGACCCGGGTCTTCGCATTTGCACATCCTCTTTTTAATACATGACTTGGTAAGATCACAGACAGGCCAAGCTCGGTATGTGACTGTTCGGAGTGTTCGTTGATCTTACGCAACAGACGATTTATAGACTTTGTATGGGAAAATCAACTTTGAGCTTATAAACGCTAAAGTGAGCTTTAAATGTAGAAATAAACTTCACTTACCTCTACGTTCGGTTGTCCTCGTCTTTTCTGTGCAGTCGAAGCGCAAACTGTATCCGTTTTAGACGGGTTTGTGGCTTACGAATTTTTACGATGTCGTTGCTTGTCATTTCCCCTCATAACTATAAAGCGAAGCAAGGCCGGTGACTCGCGGCGATCTCGTCCTACAAATTGCTCTTGCATCACAAAGGAACGGACCGAATCGCCATAAAAACACCACAGCCTTAAGGCCAGATAAATTTTCTAAGTGTAAACTGTGTAAAGGTGTGAAAGGCCACCGACACTACTCCTGCTGCCACCGCTCTGCTTGACCTTCTCCAAGCGAAAAACTGCATGTCTGATGTAGAAACTTCGAGTCGTTTTCACAAGCCCGGAAAGCGACTGTTAGAAATTGATTATTGACATAATTATGCGTGGCGGGAAAGAGGTCACGTGGGAGAGTGAGACATGTTTTTATAGTCGAAGGTTTCTCTTCCCTTTCGAGTTCAGAGTCGAGTTTTTGAGTATAGAGTGGAGAATTTAAGCGCAAATTTACAGTCCTTATCTTATGTTGGAGAATAAATTAACTTAAAA
>BLFK01000871.1:3396749-3410124 GCA_014634185.1 Astreopora myriophthalma
AGCTTAAAAACAAAGAAAAAGTCTAAGTCGTAATCCCTGAAAGTGTCCGCGGCCGCTTACGGGAATGTCCGCTTACGAGAATGTACAAATACAGAGTTTGTATGGGAGTCAAAACGGGGTTTCAAACAAGGCGGCCGTAAGTAGAGCTGTCCGCTTACGAGAGTGTCCGTTAAGAGAGCTTCGACTGTAGTCATGCAAGGATATTTTCCTCCCTCTATGTAAACAGCTCCTAACACACACCTTGCAATGGGCAAAATTAGTAGAAAGAGTGGCAGGAGGCAGAACTCGCGCAGCGATTTTTGCACAGTCTAAAACCGCCTTAATCTTCAGCAGAACGCTCAATAAAAGGAGAAAAACTTTCCTGAGTCCCACTTCATGGCTGCTCTCTCTCTGGAGATCGTTTTCAGATGACGTCATGGCGGCAATATTGGTGAACCTAAAGAAAGAAACGGCGGCCATTTTGGTGTCCCAAAACAATCCTCGGGGAATTGAACTCCATTTTTATGCAAATATTTCCTATTGTTTCGGTAAATCAATGTGGCCGCTGGTCGCGTGAGTGACAACGATCTAAGGGATATGTCCAGAAATGCAAGTAATAGACCATTTCCGAATTGCTGTTTGCCTCGGTTCCAAAACGAGTCCTGGTGCACAACCATTCAAATGCAAATGAGTTTTGTATTTTCATGCAAATCAAACTCATTATCATTTGAATGGTTTAGCACCAAGACTCGCTTTGAAACAGAGGCAAACAGCAATTCGGAAATGGCCTATTAGACGCACGCCGACTTTGATAAGCGTCACAAAGTGTCCCCTTGCTCTTCTTCTCAACTTTAACATCCCTTGTGTCCAGAAATACAGGCAATAAACGTCACAAAGCGTCCCTCGAACTGTGCTTTTCAACGAAACTTACCCTAAAGTAGAAATAACGCAAACCCTAACCTTATTGTTAGAAATAAGCGCTAGACGCTTAGACTTAACGGGACACTTCTTGATGGATATCAAAATTGAGCGTGCATCTAATTACTTGCTTTTCTGGACATAAGAGCTATAGGCCGTAGAAAAGGATATTGAATTATGAACATTTTTTTCTCAACAGCAATGGGTGCAGAAGAGTCATTGCTTCTCAATCAGAGACGTCCGTGTCCCGGGGGTCTAAACTTGGAGCGCGCATTCATTGAGGCTCTCCGTGAAATAGCAGAAGAATCTGAAGTGCCATCTGAACAGTTTGAGCATGCGTGGGACCCTGAGGATTGCTCCCCCAATTTCAGGATCTTGAGAGACAGGCTAACGGCAAGAAGATTACCATCCCCTCTTACAACGGATGCCATAAGAGGTAATTTGAGAATTGTTTGCAAACAAAATCTAAGGAATTGACATGTTAAACACCCACAAATATCAGCTAGAAGAGTCAAAGATGGAGGGCTCTATTGCTGATGGCGTTAACGGGAACAATTTCATTCAGAATCCGTCACAATAAGGACAATGTTAGTGATGTGAAAGAAACGGCGACGCCCCTTTTATTCACCGTTCGTCTCATCCCGTCTTAACTTATATATACAATTTTAAATTGAATTTATGTAGGAGCTCACATGCGAGGCTCCTGATTTATGTAATTATTGATTGTTTAGATGCCAGTATTGTGGTTGATATATCTTTAACAGGCAAGAAGGGTTATAGACAAGGCCGACATGTCTGGGAGATTACCTGGGAAAGAGACGAGTGGGGTTCGTTTGCAGTTATAGGAATAGCCACACCCCAGGCCCCACTCCAGTGCCTCGGTTACAAGCCTCTTGTTGGATCCAACGCAGTATCATGGGGCTGGAACCTCAGCACAAAGGTGGCCATTCATGACGGGAAGGAGTCTGCTTACCCGGCGAATTATCCATCGCTTTTTATTCCCGATACGGTGTATGTTATACTTGATTTGGAGAATCGAACATTGAGGTGAGATGAACTTCTACTCCGCACACGAGGGGAACTGAGCTGAGAGTAGCAGTCCATCGCCTTTCGTACCCAGGTGTCCAGCCGCCTTTGCGTTTTCCTCCCACTTCCCGAGTTTTTGCCTGTTGATCCAATTGGCACGTTTTATTTGACTTTTGTTGTTTTGTTTTTGTTGTTTGGGGCCGGTTTCTCAAATGTCCCGAAAAGCAAGTTTTCAAAATCGATCCGCTTATTCTGGAAAGTTGATCTTTTAGCATGTTCTCAAGAGCGGGAAAAACAAAATATTTGCAAAGTTTCATGCCTTTATACGTAGTTTCCCTTTTGAAGGTACAGAGGGGATTTATGTTGGGCGTATTTCGGGCAACATAGGTGATGATGACGATGGCGGACCGGCGAGGACGACCATTGCCCCTTATAATATTGATTTTGAAAGAAAATAGCAATACAAAAAGTAGTGTCATCTTCCATTGTACTCTTAAGACTTGTCTTGTGTAATGCTGAGTAACGGTGCTGCCAAAAAGAAACCGAAAAATTGAGGAAAATCCGCAATCGTCCCTTTAATTCAGTATTAGCGCTGTAGCTTTAATCTGATTTGAAAGATGGTTTATTTTCTTCCTAGTTTTGCCACAAGCGATATCCATCTAGGCGTTGCTTTTAGTAATTTACCTCGCAATCCTCTGATTCCACTCTGCCCGTGCGCCAGTTCTGTTTATGGCAACTGTGACATTAGAATGAGGTACCTTGGACGCGGAGGTAAAATAACTAGTGTTCTGTTCGTTCGTTTGTTTGTTTGTTTGCTTGCTGTGTGCTTGCTTGCGTGGTCAGTTTTTCTTTGTTACTCTCACCATTCTTGCTGAATGAGTTCCTTATTTTCTCGCATGTCAATTCTTTGTTGAGTGTTTCTATGTTCTTTGTTGAAGTCAGAAGTTCATACTTCGAAGATGACTTTCATTAATCCTGGAAATGTGTGTGCTCATGTTCTCTACGATTTGTAAATTTTGCTGCTGTTGTCGTTGCTTTAAACGTTTCCCTGTTATTGCCAGGGCTAAAGCCCAGTAAGAAAAATCATGGAATCATCTAAGCACTTAAGTTTACACTCCACGAGAATTTAACTTCTGTTTTAGAAGTGTAGCTTTTGTTTTCAGCTCGGGAAACAGTAGCTACTCTTGTAAAGCACAAGGGTAAAATTGTTCTAAAATTGTCCCCGCGTTCAATCCTTCTGTTTATCGTTTGTGTTTATAATGCATTAGGAAAAGTGTTCTTAACGGGTTTTTTTTTAACAGCTCTACTTTATGTTCATTGTTTTAGACGATCTTCTAGCCAAATTGGAGGCTACAAAAAGAAAGAAAACGGTCCCACGGCCCACGGTCACCTCCCCGCCCCAGTCCTCGGGAGTCAGATCATCACCCCAGTCTCCGGGTTCCTCGTCTCCTGGCCAGGTCGCTGTAGATTCTGCCGAACCAGTGAAGTCATCGGAGGCATACAAGTTTCATCACACTTGTGGGGGCAATATTGCTGTGATGCGTGCCGGCAAGAAAGCTAAAAGAATTGAGTAAGACTTTGAAATAATCTATTGCCTGTAGCGTTAATAATCGAGTGATCATTGTAGTGCGCATTTTTAAATGCTCACTACAACGACGATGTGCCACTGTATTTAAAATTACCGATGTGACGTCTTCGGCGTGATTTTTTAATAGCCTCGGGCATGCGGACGTAAATAAAGTAAGAATGAATGCAGAACTGGATCTGGGCTTAAACGCATCGGTAAATTTTAAACTAAATTCCACGATTCTGTTTGTTTGAAGACTTAAAACGATTTGTTTTATTGACGAAGTGTATTTTCATTTACAGTGCCGTTCGGTGTTTCAATGAAGGCGTCGTTTTAACAAGTCAGCCTCTGCAAGACGATGAAATGTTTGAAGTTCGTTTGGATAGTAAAGTTTCCCGTTGGCTGGGCGGTTTGTTCATTGGCGCCACGACTGTTCCCGCGGAAAACCTGCGATTCCCAACAACATTGGTGTCTTGTTCCCAAGGGACGACGTTCGTGCTCAGCAGCAACAAGATCATCAACAATGGACAAGAGATGACAGCCATATCCGAAAACTTGGATACTTTGTCGGTTTGTGCCTTCTTACACCAAGCGTAATATATATAATGTGGGTTGCTTTGACATAAACAATTTGGTTCGTGAAAGTCATTGAAGAGTTCTTTTATCTTTGGCCTGAAAAAAGGGTACGAGCCCTAACGCAAACAAGCGAATCGAATCAGTGCGACATACTGACAGAGTGAAACACTTCAGCTATTAACAGCATACTACCAAAGTCGTCAGTAATTTCGTCGTAATTAACGCCAAAATTTTAATCAAAATAGGTGGGCGACCGCGTGGGGATAATGCGAAAGTCAGACAGTACTCTACATTTCTTCATCAATGGCGTTAATGTTGGAAAACGAATCAAAACCATCCCACCAGTGCTTTATGGAGTGGTGGATTTGTTCGGACAGGCTGAAGAAGTTACCATTACTGGTATGTATAAAAAGCACGTGTTTCTTCTGTTTCTTTCTTATTTTTCTTCTTCTTTATTTTTTGTTTTGTTCTGTTTTTTTCGGCGCCTCGTGATTTCAACCTCGCATTTAATGGCTTCGTTTGAAAATGTCGACCCGATTTGTCAGTAAGCTGCGATCACGCGCTTTTGTTGTCTTTCGCTTTGGTCGGCGCCGGTCTTCCTGGATTTTCGAAAGGGAACGAGGGCCTGATCGCAGGTTTATTTGTCAAATGGTGGTCCAGCGGGTATCAAAGTACGCGTGCTTTTCGCACCACGAAAACCTCGGAGCGACAAATCCGCGTGGCAAACAAGCCTCAAAAGCTAAACTTCACCACACACACGGCGTTCGATTTCAGGAGGAGCTGCAGAGACACAAAGCAGTAATCAGGATCAAGTAGATTCTGTCTCCGTTATGGTCCGCATGCACAACACCATTAACATCCTGAAAGCGGGGTCGTTCAGCGATGTTTGGCCTATAGTTGGAAAAGTCGCTAAGGATATTCTTGAGCCCTACGGGGAGACGGAAGACCGAGAGCTTCGGCAGAAGTATGGTGACCACTTAGCTGAGATCGATGGTCCATTGCATCTGACCAATCTCCTTCGACGGCTAATGGATACTGGATTAGAGACTAAGCAAGGCTGGTTGTCCATTTACGTGGTTCGAAATGTACTCTGGAACTACTCAGATGCCAGCTTGAAAATGGCGAGGGGCTTGGGAAGGTCTGGTTTGTTGAAGATAGTATTGAATGATCTCGACACCTACGGCATTAAGAGTTCCCAAAACGAGGCAAGTGAGACCGTTTATTATTCTAGTAGTCCTCTGTTCTTTAGTTGGAGCAGGTGGTTGGAGGCTTGAAACGATGGTGGCTTACGAAGGGTAGATTGCTATGTATAATAAGCAAATCACTGCGCGCACTCTGTTTAGCACTCAGTCATGGTTTACATTAGGCCAGCAAACTAATATAGTAATAGTAATTTTGCCGTTTTCTGAACTAAAAGCAATAGTCCAGACATTTCTCTGTTTATAGGCATGATAAACCACCTGAGATGTCGGAAGTACACTCGAAGAATTTATAAATCACTCGCGTGTTTATCACTGAGCCTATAAACCATAGAAACGAGTGGTTTATTGCTCGAGTAATTCAGTAGCAACTTCTCGTAATAAGCAAGATACACACGAAAAGTCAAGAATGGGAGTAAATGTGCAAAAGGAGATTCTTTCTGTGATGGTGTGCATGGTATAATGTATTGTGTTTCTGCAATTGGCTGTCTGGAAGTCGGAGAATTCAAGGCGTTGCTCTACTAAATATTCTTCTATGCCAGCTTGCAAAACTGTCGAGATTTAACCTAATTTTTTTTTAGAAATTTGGAAAGAAGGAGAATATAATTTAGAAATTCAACTGTCCACGTTGGCAAAGCAATTTTAACAATCTTATTGTATTTTCGAAACGAGACAAACGATTTATTGCCTCCCATCACATTAATGGACCATTTCCGAATTCACGTCAGCCTCTTTTTCATAGCGAGGCCAAGTGCGAAAGTTGTATGTTCATTTTCATGAGAAAGACTTTGCACTTAGACTCGCTTTGAAAAAGAGGCTCAACTGAATTCGGAAATGGCCTATTTGCTTCTAGAATCGAAGCATTCAGGTAACTGATTACGAAATCTTTGGGGTTTTGCTCCTGACCCACTTCAAATGATAACTCAGTTCAACATGATGGACTTTTTTCCAACTTGATGGCGTAAACGTGAAGGAACCGTAAGAATCCTACATCAATTACGCCTCGTTTATTTGATGAAACGCAACTTATTATTTTCTTTCTTCCGAATAGAAAAGGAAGTATCTTGTGTCTTCTGCTCTCAACATTCTTCACAACTGTGCCAAGGCTTCAGAAAACCGCCAGATTCTCTGCGATCTACGAGCGCAAGACAGAATCGCTCCATTTCGCAAGGCAGATGACATGGAAAATGTTGTGTCGGCCGTATTTACGCTCTCATACATAGTTTCTGGTGATCGAACAGCGCTGTTGGAAGTTGATACCAAGGTATGTGGGAAGCCTATTGTTGTCGTTATTGTTTTTGTTGTTGTTTTTTTAATTACGGGACAGCGTCAGTTGAGTTGAAGGAACATAGTAACTAACAGTAAACAATGTGATCATTCGACATGATCTCTTGCATTGGACAAGTCGTAGAATGATCGCGACGTTAGACAGCGTAATGCTAAACCTCATTTTGCCCGCACTAGGAATTCCGCAGTTCGAATCAGACTTACAGGGGGGCGTAATAAACACCCCTTGTAAACATCCTTTCCATAATCCGCTGACAGCCACTGTGATTAATTTTCACAGGTACTGAGCTTTATCGTTGGGATGCTGCGCAATGCGGTGGATCGGCCTGATTTGCGCGGTAGATCAGAAGGAAGTTCCTGGTCGGCTCTGGAAATCGCATTCGGTGTGAGTAACATGCTTGCCAATCAACAAAACTTGGTGGCCATGCTGGACAGAGACATTGTTCCACTGCTAGTGTTGTTGGTCGGTAAAGGCGGAGTCGTTGAAAAGGAATGTGCTGCCAATGCACTTTGGATTATTGCAAAGAATCCTAAAGGGAAGGCTAAGATCAAAGAGACGGCGAACGCAATGAATGAGTTGTCAAGGCTAAGCACAGATAGCAATGAGGCCGTTAAAGATGCTGCAAAAAGGGTTTTGTTGGAGCTGAAGGACACCTCGCACTTGCAAGGTATCAATTCATCGAAGTTTAATTCATGTCACTTCAAGTGTGGCAGAATTAGGCTACAGTAGTTTACCTTTTGAAGTTTATCAAGGATACAGTAATATGTTCGCACGTGGCCAGTCACCCTCAGCGTACTACGTTCATTCATTAAGCTTAGGTGCATAGAGACGAAGCAACGCAAAAGCCAGTATTCTGTAATTCATTATCTCTTGCGATTTAGCATCTTCCCCGTGGAAGAGAAGCTCTATTCCGAAAGTACTGTTTCATTTGTATTCAGCGGCTTCTAAACGCATATGCTGAGCTCAAGCTTCATTACAAAAAAACCCCTGCAATTTATCTTCACAGGTGCATCAAGAGCGCAAATGCGAACAAGTTGTGACTATCAAGACAAATGTCGGAAGTTCAAGTCATCACTAAAGCTGTCAGGTGGATGTGTCAAGATCAGCCCTTTTTCTTTTTAATTTCATTAATAGCATATGCCTTTTATTAATTTGTCGCAGCGATTTTTTTTTGTTAACGAACCGCCATTCGCTCTGCTTCCTCCCAACCTGGGCTTTATGATAGGTCAGACGGCAACACTGAGAACTGTGATCCCGGCTTCTTTGTCAACAGCACGTGTCCCGTTTGTGCTTTGCGCACGAAACTAAGGAGTTGAAGAGCAAAAGAAGACGGTGATCGCGCAATTATGTAACTGTTAAGCGCACATCCAGCACGACTTCAGCAGTTGTTGTGAAGACCCTGGTGTTTTGCTCTTAACCCAAGGAACCTGTGATTCCACTAACTGACCTTACAGGGCGGCGCTTCCCAACCATTATACTCAATGAAAAATGTGACTTCTGCGGCAATGCTCTCTTGGTCCTGCGAAGTATAGTTAAAGCTGTGTCTCGAGCAGCTCCGTAGGACTTTACGGGGTACGTTTACGCTAAGGAAATTGGTAACCCGGCACTGTTAGCTGAGTTGGTAGAGCTCCGGACTCCCGTGCGGGAGGTCGCCGGCGGTTTTCTCGATAAGGACGATAAACCGTAAGTCCCGCCTCACTGCCCTTGTTCCTGATGATTCTGTGGGACATTAAAGAGCTCACGCACTGATCGGAAAGTGCAGGGGACGTAGTTCCCGGTGCTGTGGTCTGGCCTTTGGGCTGGCGCTTCACATAGGGATAACCTAGCTCATTGCGCCTTTCCCCGAAAAACTTGCTATGCTAATTGGGGCTTTGGAGGATTGAGTAAACCAACTTGTCCCAGTCCTTTCGTATTTTATGGCTCTTATTAAAACTCTGACGGCCGGAAGAGGGGTTGAAACCAGAACTCGCGCAATGTGTTTTCTTATCATACAATTGTCATTTGTCATTTTAGATGTTTTCTTTGACCCAAACTACGACAGATGCTTCTGTACTGAATGTCACGCAGCTCGAGGAGACAAACTCTACTACACTCGAGGGACACCTGCAAAGGATTATGGGATTCCAATTGGCTGGTGCCGATTTGGGCTCAAGTAAGTGAAATGTTTTAACCTGCCTTGAGATTACAGAGGGGCTTCCAATCGAGTGTCGTAAAAACCAGTCCTAAAGCACATGAACCGATCAGGGTCTCGAAGAAATGCATGGGTGTAGCGAAAGACTGAGTGCATTTGGGCGGACTCAAGTTAGGGAAACGGTTGCCCATCACAACTACTTGAAGTAGTATCCTCGTTCTTTTCAGAGTCCACCCTCGAGCTCTTGCTTTGGACGTGTTCAACAAGTGGCACGTAGCATTTCATGGTACCAGAGTGGACAGCGTTAATGACATCCTGGAATGCGGTCATTTACTAATTCCAGGTACAGTGTATGTCAGCTGTGTGCTTCAGTATGAAGGACTCATCTTGTGTTCACTAGCAGTCAACAGCAAGTGCCAAAACTGTATCAGTTCCCTTAGAGTTTAAAGTCCGAAGTAAATTGCCCTATCGACCGTCAATTGAGTGTAGCTTTACTATCTTTTGATCTCGAGTCTCTCGTTCTCTGTCACGAAATGCCTCAGTAGTGTTAAAGTTCAAGTGTAGTCCTCTGCGCTGTGGCTTCATCTCTAGCAAAAATTAATGAAGGCCTACAAGACTATCGCATTCGTCAACTCTAGTGGAATAACCAGGGTTTTTTTTTTCCTTGTTATCATCTGGCAACGGTGTTTTGTGCCGGTTCTCAGCCAAAACAATACGAGGCACGAAATTTAAAAAACTTAGTAAAACGATCCATCCACAAAGTACTGGATGACGACGTTTATGCAATGCAGCGCAATGCAGTGACTCGGGAATGATCCGATTCGACACAACACGATTCAATCCGAATGACTTTTATCAACGGGCAACAGCTGCCAATAGTTGTTAAAATAGCTATCCAAGCCACTTGAAGTGGTGACGTTCTATTGCAACTGCGTCACTGCAAGAGATTCAAAACTGATGTTTCGAGCCTTTGCCCCTCGGTCAGAGCGGAATTCAGTAACGCTCAGAATGGTAGCTTTGGAAGAGCTAAGGGCTGGTTCACAAGCATAAGAAGCATACTGAATTATGTTCACACTTGTTCCTCAACCCGCCGACTGGTTGGATCAGTTGCAAGGTAGACTAAGAGCAGTGGGCTACATTGCAGAAGGTCGTGGGCTCAAATCCACTCCCGATCTTAAAATAACCGAGGAGAAAAGTACGGTCTTTGTAATAACATCTAAAAATGGTGAGACATTCTAGTCTTTTCGGACGAGGACGATAAACTGTAAGTCCCGTCCCACAACACTTGTTCCTACTTGAGTCTGTGGGGCGTTAAAGAACTATTACGGAGGTATATATAATGAACCCAGCTAGACTGTGACCATCCTTAGTGTGTGATCTGATATGGGCCCCGCAGAAATTGGCTTCACGAGGTTTCGCTGTTGCTGTTCCTTGGCGAAATTAAAATGAAACAAGTACAAGAGTATACCAAATTCATTAAATATTGGTTCGCCTTAATCGTGTAGGTGATGTGGCGCTAGGAGGAAGAAAAATGAGTGAGGAGGAAGGACATTTCAACGACGAGAGAAAACCGTCAGGCTTTGATACTAAACAAATCTTTGTATCGCCGAGCATTCGTTACTCTGGGCACAACTGCTACGCCAAACCCAAAAGGTCAGTGCCACAGTGCCAGCCCAAATTTTTCTTGATATCTGTTAAAGTTGAGAACAAGCAGTATGCCAGAGCGACTGCAATTAAGCATTGACTCATGAATTTAGTCGTTTTTTATAGTCTTTTTTTAAGCGGCTTGTTAATGTTTACAGCTGGGTAGCAAAATTAAATTAGCCGACAAAAATGTTTCTTTCTTTCAGTTTTGACGACCCGGTGACCAAAGATAAGTTATCTGCCAAAGCTGTCCTTCAGCTGTGTATCAACCCAGACAGTTACCAAGTTGGACCGCAGACGATCGGTGCTACTTCGGGAATCGACCCCAAGTTTAGCAACCAAGAGATTGAATGGTCTACAAAGGAACGCGGATCCATTATACTTTACGGGCTGTTGGTCAAACTTGATGAAGGCACCTGAGGTTATACATTATGCTATACTGGTACGTAAAACTGGGAATGCGTCAATTTTATCCCGAGCTTGTTGAACTTATTTTGCTTTTTAGCGATTTGTAAAGTCTCCTTTGGGTAACGCAGTCACTTTGATCAAGTTTATCTGGATCCATCTGGATCAACCGGACGCACCAGGCGTTTCTACATTTCAAAGTCTTCTAAAAACTCTTATAGTTTAATTCAGAATGTTCACTCCCCATTGCAGTCAACAGACCCTGGACCTATTAATTACGAGGTTATCTGCCAGCACACTCTCAGAAATCTGTGTACAAGACATCGGCCTCATCATCCACATGGCTAGCGGATCACTTTGCGGTTCACAATGTATTGCCCCTCGCCGAACCCCCCTAAAGCAGTAGAGGAGATTGTCTACAAGAAGCTCGCATCTTCTTCTGATGATCTTCAAGCTGGTTTAGCGGCAACACATGACCTGCCTATGACATTTAAGCAATCACTGATCACTATAATACTATGATTTGTAGCACTTTAAACAAGCGTGTCCCCTGAGAAAACCAAAGTTATTACCGTTAGACCGTCTGCCCCGGGGTAGTCTGAGGAAATCGATGCTGATTAAAAATTGCGCAGAAAGCTACAACGTCGTTTCGGTATAAGACGAAGAGCCCTGGGCCGGGTTGTTCGAAGCAGAGTCAGTGCTAACCCTTGGTTAAGTCTGGTTAAATCCTATTGGTTGTCATGGTATTTAACCGGGATTAGTGCTAACCTTGCTTCGAACAACGCGGCCCTGGCAGGGCCCGTTTCTCGAAAGCCCCGAAACTTTTCGGGCGTATTTCGGGTGCCGTAATTCTCTTCGTATCTTGCAAAGCAAGACGTTTTCAGCCCTGAAACTTTGCAATTAGTTTTCTCTTTCTTATCTTGAAAGCATGTCAAACGACCAGATTCTAGGAATAAGCGGATGGCAGCTTCACAAATTGCTTCTCTGGCCCGTTAACTTTTCGGGACTTTCCGGAAACGCGCCCCTGGTGATGCGCGCTACGGTGTAGGTGCATATGCAGTTGTTGATATATATACTCAAGTCAGTCCGACTACTACACATCCATTATCGATGAAAATGATAACTGATCGGGAGATATTATTCCGTGAAGATATTGGATCATTTACTAAATCGTAAGGCCTCGATATAAAACTAGTAATCGTTTTCACTACATCTGCCCCCGCCTAAGATAATATGGATGGCAGTTGAGGTGCCTTCCAATTACACGCTGAACATTGTGATGTCTTCATATTATGCTGATTTGGTAGTTTAAAGATGCAACCAAAGGACAGTGTAGGCGCATATGCAGTTGTTGATATATATATATACTCAAGTCAGTCCGACTACTACACATCCATTATCGATGAAAATGATAACTGATCGGGAGATATTATTCCGTGAAGATATTGGATCATTTACTAAATCGTAAGGCCTCGGTATAAAATCATCTTATTGCCTGTTATTACTATTTATGAATAAGGGGCCGGTCGCACTAGGCAGAATTTTTGTTTACTTTGCAAAAAAAACTGTCAACGAGTGCTGTAGACGAGTGCGACTGGCGTGTTTTGCCTTGACAAAATTTTGTCCGAAAAAATTGAAAAAAATTCAAAAATTCGGCGAGCCCCTTGGGCTCGCCGATTTTTTGTCAGGCGATTTTATCGCACTTTTTGGTTTGTTTAGTATGAAAAGGGCAAACAATTTGACTGACGTTTTCGGCATAAAAGACAAGATTGTCACTTCCCAGTGCGACCGCGTTTAACAAAAATTTTAGAACAAAAATTTGTTAAACCAAAATTTTTCCTGAAATTCGGCCGAGCTTACCAAATGTTTGTCGCCTAGTGCGACCGGCCCCTAACTTGCAATTTTTCAAGTGCATATATGAGACAGTTGCTTAAATTGTCCGTAAAGTGCGAGGATCATCTCTTCAATTCAATAACTAATTAATAACTTGCAAAAAAGTAACTCGACTAATATTTTGCCAATACGGACCTCACGCTGGTTCAATAGGATCTATATCGTGAATCTTTCCCTGTCTACGTCCACTGTGCCTAATGACTTTTTAAGGATGCATTTGTCACACCCTGAATCCTGAGATTCTGAATAACTAACGACCTGTGTCCAGCCTCACTTTTGCTTCAAATATAGTAGAAAAAGCCGTGGCCCCAGTCACCTTGAAAGGAATAATTTGAGCGATGTCCATCGATCCGCATGTAATGAGCAACACAGTATAGAGACGGCATTAGTTCGAGCCTAAAGCGATTTGCTCATGGCTCTTGACGGCGGCCGGGTACTCTGTTAATAGTCTTCTCATGTTAGATCTTTGCGCTGCATTTTGTGACTGATACAATTGGTTATTCCATCATGCTGCATAGCTTGTCTCGCAGTGTTCTCACCAGGCCGCGCCATTGCAGGATTCCCGCACGAAAAATTGAGATGGCGCATTAAAAGCCAAAGCCTGCGCCCGTTTGGGCGCAGGAACAAGCTACCAGGGTCAAACGAACTTTTGAATGTCTACAGTTGAATAGTTTTAATGGTCAACCGAACACATCAGCATTATCAAAAGATTGAAAGTCTTTAATTTTATTGCCTTTACATTCGTTGGT
>BLFK01000871.1:3446700-3459961 GCA_014634185.1 Astreopora myriophthalma
GTCGACGAACCACCAGCCTTGTATCCCTGGCTTGCACCTTACTTCATCGCCGCCGCCATGTTGTTACCCGAAAACAACAAATCCCTCAAAAGCTCCTATTGTTTATAAAACCAACATGGCGGCGATGACGCCACAAAGTTATTGTTGTCTGTGTCTCCAGAGATTCTTGGTGGTTGCAAGTCAAGGATAAAGTGAGTCAGAATTGAACCTTATCGCATGTCTATCCTGATGAAAGCTATCTTCAACATAATTATAATAAGGCCGCCTGTTTCTTAAGCTGGTCAAGAAATTCAAGTATAAAATTTTAAATTTTGTTTTGCGTATTGGTCGGAATGACTGCATTAAAGAGAAAGTAAGAGATCATCTGAGTAAGTTTTAAACCACAATGTTGTAATGGCGATCGTCCTCTGCTACTAGTGTCACCGTAGGAGTGTACTTAGGAACGTCATCTAAAGGAGGGTAATATGCAATGAAATCTTCTTTATCCACTTGTGATGGTCGAATGACTTGTACGACTACACCGAGCGTAAAGCCGAGCAAACACATCTCCACCTGGGTAAACAAAGAACCACGCGAACAAAGTTACAGTTAGTGCACATGCCACCACTACCAGACCCTTTGCATTCCTTGACGTTCTGAATTTGAGCATGCTACCACGTTATTATCAACAGCAAAAGCCTGGACACTGTTTTGAAGCATTGGCCGTTTTTATACTAGAGACGCATATCAATTCGTCCAAACGAATTATACGTCTCTCATTTTATTCGTCCACTCAGAAGTCTATAACCCAGAATTCTCGATCTGCAATGGAATGCGACTCATCAGTTTACGGTATTATCTATTTTTAGAGGGGCTACTGCATGATTTTGCATTTATCACGACCAATCTCTCGTGCGGCTCTTGGTTGCGGACGAATCAGACGTGTTGTAGTTATCAGGGCCAATCTGATTGGCCGTTATTTAGATAATACCATAAACTGATAGGCCAAGGCAAAATCAAAGAGACCGAGACTTCTGGGTTATGGACTTCTGGTCTAGTTTAAAGACGGGACGAACTTTATAAGGCGTATAATCCGTCTGGGACGACCTTGGACAAAAATTTGTGTCTGTTAAGTTCGTCTAGTACAGTGTGTAAAGATGGGTACGAGACGCATCATGCGTCTGGATGAAATATCCGTCTTCCAAGACGCACTAAAGTGGATAGTCCGTCCGGACGCATAATGTGTCTCTAATATAAATACGGTTATTGTGACAAGCAACCAAGATAGTATATTTTAATCTACATATTCAGGTCTTCAACTGTAGGTCAGTTTTACGTCCAGAGATCCAAACTCAGTCAATAACCGTTCTCCTTTTCTGGAGCTGGTGCGAGAATTCGGAATAAGATCCCTCCTAAGCTACGTGACTTCAGAAAAATGCACAAATTACTCCTGAAGGTTTTGGAAAGTGAGGAGGTTTGTGTTGATATGTGCGCAGTTAGTCTTTCCTTCCTTTCTTTATTATTAGATTCAGTTTAATTTCATTTACTTTACTTCGTAATAGTTTCTTATTTTCTAGTTTTCTTTCTGCTGTGTATTCTTGTATTCTGTATTGAGCCTGTATTATTATGATTTATTGCTGCCCACCTCGAATAGCCAAGCGCATTGTCGGTAACAAATATAGTAAAATGTGTCTTATTGTAATAGATGTTCTTGTTCTTGCTCTTTACCTTTATAATACATTTATCATTGGTTTATACTTATTTTGTAGCTTAGACGCACAGCTTCCATGCAAACAAGTATTCAGCTTTTGAAACCCTACGCCTAATAAAATTTACCGCTTCTACTTTACTGCATGATGGGCTTTCCTTGGTTTTTCAATCCTCCTCTCTTTTTGCACAGTCCTCGCACTCAAGCGATTTACATTCTTAAGACGTAACTGAATGACCCTCTGTTTAATACCGAAATGGAATGATCTTGTTTTTTACTATTTTCCAGATATAACTCTCTTTCACTTCTTCATAATTATTTTCAACAGGGTAAGATTGATATCTATAGGAAAGTATCCAAATCAGGAGTCCATTACCCGGAGCGTACAACTCCCATACATTTGTACTTGGGCTATATCACGGGCATTTTCACAGACCGAGCTATTTCCCGCGAAAAGTTCAGTTCCAGTTCGCACGCGTCCAAACAATTAATTATGCAAGGCTTATGATTGGCTAGCAAGCCTCCTATGGGAGACCAAGGCTCCTGTGGGAGATCGGATTCGCGGGAAAACCAATCTAAAAATAGCTCGGCCTGTGAAAACGCCGTGACACAAATATATTAATGTTGTACGCTCCGGATTATGGGTTCTTGCCAAATATCTGTTGCCGAACGGATGAGGGGATTTACTTTACATAAAGAAACCTTACCTGTTCCAGTCCACCTGTGTCTCCTGTTCTATTCAGATGATTGACAAGCAAGTCGCGCGGCGATTCGCACGAGTCACGAGCAAATAGAAGCATGGAAAATACAGGCACATCTTCCCCTTCGCTGAGCTTTCTATGCAACTGGACAGCTGTATCGTACATCAGGAGTTTTGTGGCTTCAAGTATCTTCAACTCCTCAGTTTCGTTATTAAACAGCGAAAGAATAGAGTCAACCCGTTCCGGCTGGCTTGGGATGTCGTATATCTTCCGAATCTGCAAAACACAAAATAAGTAAATGCGAGTAATACCATCTTGTTTGAAATTCTTTTCCACTAAATTTGTCATAAATTTTTCCCCTCAAAAGTCTGAATTTGTCCACATTGCCTTGAATGTGTGTCAGTGTGCGTTTTCTTTCTTCCGCTTGTTTGCACCAGTCTTCAAAAGGACAAAATGTAAGGTCAGCGTGAATGCCTAAAAAAATAAAAGCAACGAGCCTGAACTATACTCGAATCCCTTGGTTGCTATTTCTTCGTCGGTGCTTTTTCTTTTTTCCCTTTCTTTTGTTTGTTGATGCCTTTTCTTTCGCAGCCGCTATGCAATCCACAAGGATATGCAAGATCGCGATTCTCAAAGAGGGAAGCGAGAGAGGAATCTTACCTGATTACTGAAGAAGGCCAAGAATTTCTCAAGGGTTGTTACCACTTCACTTTGTGGAACGTGTAACCTGTTTGCAAAGCTCCATTGATCAACTGCAATGCGGGAACTGGGAATCTGAAGAAAAAAGAAAGGGAAAACAACAATGAAACTGCATGACATTGGAGGGTTTGCCACGCGCTGTGCTTTTACTTGAGGGACTGAAGCCAGGGGGCCAATGAGCAATAGCACAGCCAGTGCAAAACACAATAGAATTCAACCTGAACTGAGTTTACTGTACATAACTATGGCGTGATCCATTAAGCCAATGGTTCACCCTCAGCCAAGCTGAAATGCCACGGGTATAGAGTCATCCGATACGGAGAAGACACAACTCAAACAGCTGGAGGACTTTTGAGAAACATGATAAGGATGAAATAACTTACTTCTGAATCGCTGTGATATGTGCAACAAAACGGTTTTACTTTGTACGTAATTTGGGAATCTGGACTACTACATGTTGTAGCCGGCATAGCTTTTCAACTTCGGCATAATTTAGCAAAATAGGAGCAGTGCTAGCGGCACATATTATGCCACTTTTACGAGCACAATGGGTTCAACGCTCGCAACGTGTACCCTGCGAGCAGTGGATGCTCATCCCTTATCCGCTTTGATAGTCAACGAGAGAGAAACCACTGCAAGCGGGCGACCTGTTCCCTGTCAAGCATGCACAGCTGGCGACACCCATCGCATCACAGTATCACCCATGTTACATCTCACATGCACCTGTGCTAACAAAAAAAAACCTGCTAGCAAAATAGTTTCGCCAGTTTTATTTTAATGTAGTTATCCCTGAATCAGGCCAGAACAGGTCACTTGCTTGCAGTCCTTTCTCTAGTCTTGTTTCACTACCAAAGCAGATAAGACACAAGAATCCACTGCTCGCAGGGTAAGCCACACAGGATTCTACATTGAAACTTTGGGAAGTTCTGGCCGAACGGATGGCACTTTGCAAATATAATTCTTGCAGTTGTACAGCAGTACTCACTTTTTCAAGTCTGGCAATCTCCTCAGGTGCAAACAGATTGAAGATGGGCAACTGTGCAACCAACGTTTGAAAAAGCACTGCCCTTATGGCACAGTAATTATCTCCTCGTATTTGACGGAGATGCTGATATTCTGTGCGTAATGAGATCCAACTATAGCCCTGCAGACAGAGACCAAATTAGCTCACTCTTTTGCTGCACTCTTTTGAGCTTTTCAAACTCCATGACCTGCGATGACCTTTTCCAGTTTTCCATGACCTAAGGTGTAGCTGCCAATTTCGAAAAGTGTCAAAGCCATTCTTGTTTCATCCGGGTATTTTCTGAAATAACTGTCCTTTATTTCATTTTGTTCTTGCTTTGGCATTTGCAATAATTTATCTAATAATTTCCCATGACTTTCCATAGCCGACAATAAAATTCTATGACTTGCCAGGCCTGGAAAACGAAATTCTTAAATTCCATGGCCTTCCAGGTTTTCCATGACCTGTATGAACACAATTTACTGTTGGTAGCTTCTATGCTCTCTCAGAGCCATTCAGTTTCAGTGATAATAAGAAATACATTGTTCTAGCAGAGGAGTCAATGAGAGAAAAATTAATAAGACTAACGAGATTCGCAATACAACCCGATTGTAAAAAAAGACATTCTAATTTCATCAACTAAAATGGGCTTCCTGGCGATGCATTTGACCTTACAAAGGAATTCAGGCAGTGACATCTGGCCTATTGAAATTACTGCAAAGCACTCCAGAATTCTTAATACTTTGCATGTTTACGTTAGTTTTCAAGGACACAAAAATCTGAACACTACTAAACAGAGGCTTGCCTTTCTGGTCTAGCAGATCGTGCTGCAAGGAAAAAGCCAATTATTATACACGAGAATTGCAACACCACAAACCGAAACGGTAATTAGTAATGTAGGGCAAGGTTTGAAGTTTACTGACATTCCTGAAATATTTTCAGGTGTTCAAGGTTTTCTGAGAACTTTTGACAGTAAGTTACCTTTTTCATAGCTCTTGACGTTGGTGTATTACTCTTCCATTCTCGCAGAGCATAGTCTTTGATTGGAATTGGTTCTCCCACTGAAGCGAGTGGTTTCAAAGCCATAATATCACTCATCTTATCCCATTTTACACATTGTTCATCATTATCACTCTCATAATCCCCATCGTAACTATCAGTCGACTCCCGCTTGCCCGGCTGCCAAACTGCGTCGAGCACTTTCGACTGATAGTTGCTCTCATCCTCAAAGTCATCGCTGCTGGTGTATCCAGTGTCGTGATGACTTTGTATTTCAGCTAGCCGTGGAAAGTCGTCAATGTCTCCTATTGGGTGACGATTAACATCATCGGAGTCTGTCTCACACAATTCGCCATCTGTACATAGAGAACCAAGACTGTAGAAGCATTGTGGTTTGGACAACGTGATGCCACATATCTTGCACGAGACTTCAGTTTTTGATGCATTTGCAACAATATCACTGGTTTTGGGACTGTCAGTTGGAACATCATTAGTTTCAAAAACTTTGTGTGCACATGCACCAGACTCTTCTCGATCACTCGCCTTTGGGCTCCTTCTCTCCCTCCTTTTACGTGATCTCTTCTCTCCTTCTCTCGGAACATCTTCTAAGCTGTCTCTGCAGTTATTAGACAAGAGTTTATCATTCTTGATATTCCTATAATTTGAAGAAAAAACATCCATCTTTCTAAAGAAACCTTTGGAAGTTTCACATTTCCTTGCTCTGTGGGGTGCACTCTGAACATATCCACATTCAAATGTATCTACCATCTTGCTCTTGACAGACAGAGGTGTCTTGTGACGATTGCCCGCACTTGCCTTCTCTGGGTCACAGTTATGGGCCCATAGAGGTTCATGCTGCTGAGGATTACCTTGGGTCCCTGTCTTTGGTAGGGGACTGACGTAAAAGAGACTACGTGATGACCTCACCTCAACTTGATGAGCTCTTGTGTTTGGTTTAGGACTAAACGTTGATGATACCTCCTTTTGTTTGCTGTGTGATGCAGCAGATGGCGATGAGTAAGCAAGGATATAAGATTGAGGACGTTTTGCTGACTGTACAGAAGTGTCTGTTAGTTGATCATCTTGGGCACCGACAAATTTGCCACTACCATCACCTTTCTGGTGAAATACAATATGAGGCTTGGCTGTGTCATGTTTTTCACTTTTCTCTTCTTCGTCACCATGTTTCCTTTGTTGAAAGGACACAACTGCCTCTACCTTTCTTTGGGGTAAGCTTTTCCGCATTTCTAACAGTGATAAATTTTGCTTTTGTGGCTGGTTCGTAGAAGCAATAATATCACCAAGGAAATTCCTCTCCCCAGTTCTGGGTGTCACAGTTTTCTGGTGAAGGCTTGAGTGACTCACAGGTGATCTGGAATGTTTCCCAGTTAATGCATATTGTAGTCGTCTTGGAGGACTTCCAGATTGCACATTTGTATTAAACTGTTAAAGGCAAGAAGAATTAACCCACATCAGATTCTGTACATTTGCTGTAAATACACACACCACTGGCACCCAGCCAAAAGATTGACAAGGGTCTACTCAATAATGCACCACCAATACTGGCCATGGAACAAAATTTAAATTCACAGGTATGTTCAGATGTTGAGGGGGACCTCAGGGGCTACACTAAATGCAGGGTCCGAAATTTTTCCTTCCTGGTTGCCAATGGAAGCAAAAATTTAGTCCTGGCATCCAGAATTTCATAGCTGGTCGCCAGCAGGCAATTTACCATTGCACTTCTATTTAAGCTGACTTTCACATTTGGAGAAACCGATTCTGAATAAACATTGAAGCTATTTTCCAACAAGTATCTTACTTTTTGTCCTGATGATATTCTTAAATTAAAAGTGAAACAAATTTTCCTGTTGATCTACCTCCACAACAGCTGCAATCAATACGAGTTGAGTGTGTCCAAGCCACCATGTTTTTTTTCTTTAGCGGTTTCTACTGAAATATGTATTGCAGGTGCACAATATACCAAGGGAGGGGAAATTTTTGGTGACCACAATTTGCTCTTTGGTGACCAAAAATTTATATTTGATTGCTAGTTGGCGCCCATATAAAAAACTTAATTTTCGACCCTGACAGGGCAGTTAGCTGGTAGGCCACGATGAGGTACAGAGGCTAAGATCAATCAGACAAAAGCAAGTTACAGTGTAGCAAAATTGTCGCCCTTTCAAGATGTCTATTTGTAGGGCAATTTCTGGCTTTCTGAACAATTGTATTCCTCTTAGTTTGAACTTCTGTCATTTGATTTCTGATTGATTGATTTCTGAACTTCTGACATTTGATCGGAATCTTAAAAGTTCTTACAAAAATCATGCTGTAAAATGCATAATATCTAAAAAGTAATAATGATGCACTTGAACAGGTTATAATTTTCAAATGCCATGTGTGTTGCACAACACGAAATTTCAGAGCTTTCTGTTTGCAATAAACGAAGGACACATCCACAGGAATGCGGAATCTCAAGCGTTAAGTTTGAAACTCATTCAACCATGCAGACTTGAGGAATCAATCCAAATTTGAAAAACACCAGTCATGTGTAGCGTACAGCTGACGGTAGCTTGACTGTAATAGACACATCACCATGGAAAAAAAGTCACTTCTTCATACATGTAGCTAACATCATGAAAATGAAGGGCGAAAGAATATACCCTGCAAGCAGAGGCCCTTCATTCTTCCTATATAAGTCGGGAAGAGGAAGGGACCTCTGCCAACTGCTTTCACTTTTCCTGTTGAGCACGCGTTAAATTAAAATGTAACCGAGCATCAGCCCCACATGAACAGTATCTGCAAAACTGAAATTAACATTTGAGATTTTTGTGAAAGTCTCTCAGAAAGACACACCATTAACTCAATAATTTCATCATACAGTCAAATAGATTTCAGATTTCCAGCATTTTCATTGGCTCACTGGACACAGGCTATCAGTTCATAGACCTGCTGCATCTAATATGGTCAAGGAATGTGTCAGCAATAGAGCAAGCTGATAACATCTTTGCAGCTCTGAGTTTTTAAGAAAACAATTATTTTTTAACAAAACAATTTTTATTGTTACAATTACATCTATATTTATAGCAATTGGTACATGTATGTTATTCTACTCTGGCTTGCTGGATATTTATATAGATATTTTTTTTACATTATAAATACATTTTTTTGTGATAGAGAAATATACACAAAATTTCATATTATACTCTCTATAAAGTTTTATATTTTTTCAAGCAATAATTAAGCTAAAGATTTTATCCCTCATGCAGAACAATGAATGCAAAAAAACTATGCATACTGTGTTGGGGAAAAAAAATTAATGATGATGAGATAATATTTTGTTACTAAAAATATATGCACAAGGAATATTTTGATTTACGTGTACAAGCAGGGAGGAGGTGGGCTTGTACTGTGAAGTTATGGCAGGGACATCACTTTGTCATTTTCCCGTGCATTAGGAATGAGTTAACCATGTGGTTAAACCAACAAATCCTATGAATTGACAAACTGGGCAAAGTTTCAAAACCATAATTAATTTTTATTTACACAAGATTTGGTATTGGAAACATGTTGCAGTTGAACCCTTAACACAAAGTAATTAAGGCTCAATAGTATAATTCTCGGAGTTTCTCACACAAAGTATATCCCAGTCGAACAAAAATCACACGCTACCTTAAAATGATTGCATGACAATTAACAAACTGGAAAACATACTGGTTCGTTAACCTTTAATATTTATTTTCTTCTGAAGGAGTGTTTACAATGAAATCAGCAGGTGCCAAAACCGGAAATTTATTGTTGCTTCAAAAATCCCACATAAACAGCTGAACATTACATGACTAGAAACTGAAATCGACCAACACAAAGCAACAACAAAACAAACAATCTGAAACTTGAAGGAAATGCTAGAACTTAGAGTTTGGATCAGAGAACTGGGTGATCAATATTTCACTCATTTAAAATACCATATTTTTAATTTCCATTTTGATTCAAACAGCCCACAACTAAAAACCGCAGAACGGCCGAGAGGCGTACGTAATAAAAAAAACCTGCCGTGTTATTTTCAGGGATCAACGTATCTGATTTCTTGGATGAAAAGCGATAACATCTAAATGACATATGACTTAATCCATTTTAAAAAACAAAAGTAATGTTTTTTTTCAGTTACGGCACAAATCGGGCAACATGGATGTTTAGGTAGAACAGACGAACACAAACAAGACTGTTTGCTCATAATCTTGAAACTGAGAGAGAAATTAGGGATTTGTGTCACGGTAAAAATTTGAGCCACGGTCGATCTGTGAGCGAGCGAGAACCATGGCTTGCTCATTTCTTATTGTCAATGTGTTTATATACGCAATTCAAATGCACCGTTCGTTCACTTTCAACGCTTGGATAATTCAACATCGGAATAGAAAATGCGTCAGTGGAAATTAAGTATAATATTTCTAAAACTCACCAGATTACCATACAGAATAGGACTTCTAGGAGACTGCGACCCACGTTTTCCTTTGATAAAAGGACGCTGAATTTCGCGTTCTTTTCCTCTGTACCGATACTTTCTTCCGTAAGCGCGAACCAGAACGCATAAACAGGCCAAGCATAGCACCAACGAAACTGCTAACACCAGCAAAAACTGGACATCTGTTGGAAAAACAAAATATACTGCCTTACGATTTGGAGTCTGATACGAAAATTGACATAGGCTTGAACACGTGAAGTGAGCGAAAACATCGCATAGCCCGCCAAATCCCCGAATGTTTGCGGGCAGGTGGTTCGACTTGTGATTTAGCTAGATTTAGCTGGAGACTGTGTCCTTTCAACGACGAAAAAAATATATATTTAGTTTCTACATTTTAAGTGACTTACCACCGCTGAATAACGTGGGGCTCATTACCAATCAGTCCGGTGACAAAGCCATCAACAAACTGGATCAAAGACACCTCTTTTTCGTCTGACGAGACACTGAGTTCTCGCACGTCACAAAGAATATTGAATTACCTTGCACGCTTTGGAATAAATTTAGGGTGAAGAGCTAAGAGACTTCACGGGGAGATGGTAATAAGTTTAGAACATGTATCCCCTTACGGTAAAAATATCAAAGGCTAAAAGTTTGCGATTTGCACACTATATAGGTGGCACTTTAAATTTAAAGGGGAAATGAAAATATACTTTTTATGGCATTATAAAATCCCGTCATAGTTGATTGCAACTTATCTACTACTCCCTTGGGAAAAATCATGGACCTTGTTTTTCATCACGCATGGCGTCGTGTCACGCTTCTGGTGAAAGTACAAACTACAATCGCGACAGACGAGCGTCGTTTATAATATCAAACTTGGATTAAGTTCATAGCACTGCACTGAATAAACTTCTTATACCTTATATGTGCCCAAAAGGAAGCCAGTTATTTGTCTGGAAATGAAATTTATAACCTAGCCCGGAAGTCTTTCAGTACTGCTTGAAGCGCAAACTTTCCCCAAGGGTTTTAAATACGCACTTCATGTGTCTGAAAGCTCTGGCAAGCCTGAAAGAACGCGGCATACATAAAACGAAGACTGCATGACCTAGCGGAGGAATGTGCGGAAGCTTTAGGGAATATGCGAGATGCGAGGTAAAAAATGCGACATGGGATTGCGGAAATCAATATTCAGATCGCTCCATTTTGTGGCGACCGCTCTTTCCCGTTTGTGGACTTTCTTTTGAGAATATTCCATACTTTTCTGTCAACATAGTCATTGAAATCTTACCTTGCATTTCAGATGGTAGTGAGGCATATCCAAATAACCTTCTTTTCACTCAGTTTATCCCTCTAAAATTCGGATGATCCGTCAGCTTCTCTTGAAAAGTGTCTGGGTGTTATTATGTATGTCGTCGCGTTTGAAGACACCGCATTGAAATTGACGAGCAGTAGCATTCCAAGATGTTGAACGCGGGCAAAGATTGGGGGTTGTAAAAGTATGTTTTGGTTTCGCTCTACCCAAGACAGAGGTTTACTCATGAACATAGGCAAGAGAACATTATACTTCGAGTGACATAGATCAAAGCAATATTAATACCCTAACCTGGCCGTGGATATTTATAGAAGCTCCCAAGAGAGCACAAAGTGTGACCAACTTTGTGACGCATAACATCGACGCGTCTGCTTCAATTTCCGGATAGATGGTTTTCAACCAATCTCTAGGGACAAGGATCATACGGTGGCTCACAAGGGACACATCGATTTTCTCGTCGCAAGTTACTAACTTGCGATGGCGTAACTTGCGATCGCGACTTATAACTTGCGATCGCAACTTATAACTTGCGATCACGACTTATAACTTGCGATCGCACCTTATAACTTAAGTTATAAGTTAACCCTAACCCTAACCCTAAACCTAACCCTAACCCTAACCCTAACTTGCGATGGCGTAACTTGCGATCGCAAGTTAGTAAGTTGCGATCGCAAGTTAGCAAGTTGCGATCGCAAGTTAGTAAGTTGCGATCGCAAGTTATAAGTCGCGATCGCAAGTTATAAGTCGCGATCGCAAGTTATAAGTCGAGATCGCAAGTTACAAGTCGCGATCGCAAGTTATAAGTCGCGATCGCAAGTTATAAGTTGCGATCGCAAGTTACGTCATCGCAAGTTAGTAACTTGCGACGAAAAAATCGATGTGTCCCTTATGAGCCACCGTAGGATCACAATGGTGAAATGTACAACTACTGGTGGACGAACAAAGAAAGCTAATGAGAGATCTATTGTTTTCGTCCACCAACATCGCGGCGATGACGTAACGTGAAAACCACGTATTCGGCGTCAAATGTGGTCTGATATTTTTCTTCGGGTACTCCGCCTTTTCTCTCACGCCAGCCTCTTTTTCGAAGCAACTCTAACTGCGAAGCCCTTTCATATGAAAATCAGTTTTAATTCAGGGTGGACGTAACTTTCGTACTTGGACTCGCTTTGAAAAAGAGGCTGGCATTAGGAGTCTGTTTTCTTTGCACTCTGGGTCATCAGTCGGCTTCTTTCTTGATAGTAGCCTGCGTAGGAGTCGAATGCTCTCAAACGCGTCCGTTCGCTTCTAGGGCTTTCGGCTAGAAAGCGAATCTTACGCAGGCCAATTCAACTGAATACCACAAAACGAGCGCACGAATGAGAATCGCCAGCCGACACGAAGCCGCGCGCCTGTCTAAACACTCTCATCTTTGCCAGTGCCCTGGGCCGAGTTTTTCGAAGCAGGGTTAGTGTTAAACCGGGATAGCGGTAAATGCCATCGCAACCTGCAGGTTACGGACTTATCCCGGGGTTAGCATTAACGCTGATTTGAACAACTCAGCCCTGGAGTGCCACGGCAATTTAAATTTCATTCCATTTCACCATCTCGACAAAAACCCTGGCGCCACTTACACGAGAAGACATCGAAATTCAGTTTTTATTTGGACGATCTCAAAAGAAGAAACCCATCAAGGGGAGGATCAAACGCTCTGAGAATAAATTTATGACAACATAAGTTCCTGACAACTATTCGACCTTAAAAAGCAATGAAAAAAAAAGAGCACTCATAACACTGGCTTATATCAGTTGCTCACTTGCGATGAAACTGTTTTACATGGGCCTTCGAAAGATGAAAATATGAAATCCCTGGTTTAAAGGATGCTAGGTTAAATTGCCTTTGCTCATATTATTACAAGCCTAAATTTTACACTCGTATACCCAGAACGAATTTTATTAACACTGATCACTTCTTCCGTCCTCCACGCTCCTTGAGCTGCAGCTGCACCAAACTTGACGGAGTGACGTTGTAATAAGCCAGCGTGTTGGAATCTTTGATAAAGATACCCTATAAGGAAAACCAAAAAACATGCCACGTAAGACAGAAACAGTAGGATAAACTAAAAGCAATGGGACATTTCTTACCCCAAGCTGAAGCTTTTGTTTTCCAGCCGGCATGCCAGTAATCTCGTGAAGCTTCGCCTTGATAACGGAGACCTAACACACAAGGTGCATCTTCAAGTAAGACTAACAGTAAGAAGAAACTGAAGCAGAATGTTCGTGGCTTAAATGCATTTCCTCAGCTGAGTACTGATCAAGAACGCGCGCACCTAAATACCATTCTCCATCGTGCGCCTTTATCTTCTCTCCCCTTCCCCATGCGCGAGAGCCTTGCCTTGTTTTCTCCTACCCCCCCCCCCCCC
>BLFK01000871.1:3470751-3475751 GCA_014634185.1 Astreopora myriophthalma
TACTTACACTATACAGTAAAGCTTGTAACATAGGCTTGATAACACACTGTTACACATACAGTATAAATAACTGATTGTGTGGATATTCCAAATCTTACTGTGTATTGCAAATGTACATGCATGATAATAGTATTAAATTGATAAGGAGAGACCTGACTTGTTAGTGATAACTTAGTACGCATCTCTTCATAGAGTAGGTACGCGCGAGAACCGCCACTGCGTATAAAAGAATCATGCCATCGCCTGATCTGCGTAGGTTACTCCGAAGATCTCAAAGATGTTTCAAATTATCGGCAAGCCGGCGTACGATTGTGGCGTTTGGCGTAAACCGGCGTATGAATACGACCTGCCTACCGAAATCCAGTTAGCGTAACTTGGCGTAGAACTAGAGAGCCCTTCGAGTATCTTCGCCGTGGAACATGCACGGATTCCATCCTTGCCCTGATCGCCACATATTTTCCAGCATTTTAACAGAGAATCGAAGCCATTTGATGTCAGACTGCCATCTCCATCTCGTTGACTATAGTTTAGAATCTAAGAAGGATACTTCTCACCTCCGGTGGAGGGTAAATTACTCCAATAGCCGGCATAACTGCGAAATAATAGCAACGCTACGTTTGCATTCGTTCTCTCCTCACGCGACCGCCATCTTTGAGTCGTTTAGCATGAAAGAGAGGCCAGCCGTATTAGGATAACGAGGCAGAAACAGTTCCCGGATGTCTCTCCTTCTCGACCCCGGGCCGCGCGGGTACACATCTCAACTAAGGCCCAGGGCCAAATGAGACTCTTTGAAACTGTCGATGAAACTCTCACACTGACTCCCGCTCACGTTTGGTCAGGGCTTAAAGACAGTGAGTGGGGTTGAAATATGCGTTTGGTCTCTCCCTACCCTCCATCGACAAGCGTTTCCAGCGAGCGAGTTTCGGGCGGGCCGCGCGAAAGTAGGGTTTTGTTGCGTTCTCTCAATTCTCGCGCGGCTCGAACACTTAATTGCATTTTCTCTCACTGGTAGCGTTCTAACATTGAGCAACTCAATGACTTGATCACAAGAGTAAAGAATCCTTGTAAAACAAAAGAAATAAAAATTAAAAAAACCCTGACAATTCGAAGATAGACGACCTTCCCACAGCTATCGCACGGTTACTGGGTAATACGCAGCTCACACGCAGTTGTCTGTTACGTGTTAGTCACCTTTATGGTCACTGTGTTGAGTTTTCAAAATTCATAGCCGTCCTTGTACTCATTGTTAATAGATCGTTTTCACTCACGTGACCAGCCGCCACATTGATTTACTGAAACAAAAGGGAATATTTACATATAAATGGAGTTCAATTCCCCGAGGATTGTTTTGGGCACCAATGTGGACGCCGTGACGTCATGTGAAAACGATCTATACTCAATGTAATCCACGGTAACCTTGCTTGATAAATCTGAACTTTTCAAAACTGAAAGAGATTGCACTGGAAGAATGCAGTGTAAAAAAAAACAACAACAACTTCGAAAGATGGCACCTGTTACGATGAAATTAAAAGAAAACTAGTAGGTCTGGTCCAGAGGCACCAGTAGGTAAACAAAGGAAGTGTATATATTTTGCAACGGATTTTGAGACCGGAATGTATTCCTTGGAAAGAGGGATGATAATTGGACAAGACTCATCTTTGCTTTCGTAACAAAGCTAGAAACAGAAATTGTAACAAGTATAATATATGTATATACATTTTTTCATTGACCCTTTTTACATTCTGAAAGCCGATCATGGTAAAAGGCTAGATGTTGAGAAAAAGTGGAGTGCAGTCAATTTTACAGTTGCTTTTTGGGCCAGTAAACTTTTCGAGACTTTCGAGAAATGGGGAGCAGTCGACCACTAAAACTCAGGCAAGTAAAAGAGAAATTTGTTATTATATGCAAAAATGGAGGGATGTTATGGATTGTTTTGTTTATCTTATCTGTAAACCAATTCATCGCGGTATCCTCTATTGGTCTCTATTTAGTCTAGCACCTGAGATGCCAAACTGACTGTGATAAATGATATTTCAGTTTTATTCCAACAACCAACATAATATCTCTTTTATACTTTTTCTGTGCCTTAATCCTGACTCACACCTGGTATAGCTCCCTTAAATAATCAGCACTACTTTAAATAAAGGGTTGCCAAATATGTCTTGGATAAAACTTCTACACACACAGTAAACACTTTAAGACAAATTTACTCGTTTAGAAACAAAATCAATAAATTATTTATTTTTGTAATCACGGTCGTCAGCTGAAAGACTAATCGACCGCTGACTTCAAATAAGATTACGCACAGCAGATAACAAGAAGGTTTTGCCGATCGTAGCCAATCAGCACACAAGTAAAAAGATAGCGAGCCCCTTATAGGATTCGCTAAAGTTGAGACAGATCCTCTTTCACCCACACTCCAGCCTGCCACACATCAGGGTTTCACAAAACTGTGAAAACGCCCGTGTCATCCTTGCTGGCTAATACGCTCACATAGCACACTGCTTATAACATGAAATATGCTTTGATATAGAACGTCACTTTGGAAGCGTAGTTTTTGGTAAGTAATTTATCGTCTTATTCTCAGATCTTAAGTATTTCATGCATTTTAGTTTGTAATACTGGGATGAACGTAAAATGTACGGCCTAGAGTTCTTTCAGGACAGGGAAAGCAAAGACGTAAGTGGAAGATCGCGTCTGGTGCGGCATTCGGTCGAGTGACTGGCTTACTACTAGCTACAAAAACTGCTTCGAAAACTGACGAGAAAGTTTGCTTCCACTAACTAGCAGTGGTGTTGAGAGAAACACTTAAAATATTTATGAACATCAAGGCTGCTGTAAACGAAAGCAAAATTACGGCCGTCGGTTCATGAAGGAACAAATTTTTAATCATGTAAGTGAAAAAAAAGTGAAAACTGAGTGAAGACGGCAGTGACTTGTCAAGTTTAAGTAGGTTTCTTCAGGCGGCAGTCGGAGAATGTAAAACAGAAAAACAGTCAATTAGGCCGAGATGGAATGCTTTAGATTTGGAATTTAATAGTATTTATAGGAAACAAAAACATGAAAACTAGCTTGTGTCTTCTCTTGAGCTGACTCTCTCACTGTTTTCGTGATAACTGGTAATTTTCGTTGACTGTAAGTAACCTTTTTCTCCTTGCAAGAAAAATAAAAGTTTCTCAACTTTACTTTCGTAATAGCAAAAAGAAGTTCTAGAAAGCGCATAACAGCAGCTGTAGAAAAATCGTGATACCATGTTTTTAATATATTATTCTTTGGAAATTTTTCAATTTCGATTCAATTGAAAATAAGTAAGGAACGTCAACTTTACAATGAACTTTATTCAAACGCACGCTGTGTAAAGAATAAACCATGATGGCAGCACGAAAATATCAATTCAACTCTCACGACATGTTATATTCTAAAGACGAACTAACTTTGCCACTGATAGTCGCTCGTGCACAAACTAAGGAAAGCTGTGTCACCGAACTTATAAGCTTAAAAATAACTACCGGACGCGTATTTTGGTGCAATTTCCTTGAAGAGTCTTAAGAATTTGTTTGGTTTAACGGGTGACTGAGTGTCAAAGAGACCCGTCTGAATCATAAACACGCCACATGTGGATATCTGTTGTGATATGGGAACAATGAGGATTATTATCTGCGTTAGATCCCTGTAGAACCCTTTTATCTGATACAGTCAGTCTTTTTGATAAGGGTTTCAGCTGTTTCTTTGCCTGTGCGTTCATAAACTGAACAACGGGAAAGGGAGGCTGTGCATTGTTAAAACCCAGCAACCTAACTCTTCCTGGGTGTTTTTTCGATTGATTTGTACATTGAAAAGATTGTGGAAGAAAAGGAATACAATATCATGCAAATTTGTTTGCGTGCATCCTTGCCATGCCAGTGTGAATTATACCCCACTGTTTGATGAAAGCCGCTAAGGGCGACGTTACTGGGAGGTAAACTAAAGGGAGCAACGACCCCGAGACTCAAACAAATAAAAAGGAAAACCGCAATCATGCATTAATAAATACAAAAAATAGGAGGCAGAAACATCTTTCCCTCGGAGCACCGATGAACGGTGTTCTCATTGGAGTATTTTGATGCTGATGTCCTTGATTACACTATCCTTTTGGTCAGCGACTTAGTTACATAGGGTTTGGGCAGTTAATCTACCTTTCGCTTTGGCCTTTCATATTAAGATGAGGATCGAGGGGCGGGATCCATTCAGCCATAATGTCCGCAATTTTCGGTCCAAAGGCGAATGCATCAGTTAGGTCCGAGTGGAAATTTACCGGTCAAAGTGATCCACCTTCAGGGGTGGTCCTCTTTGACCGATCGGTCCGGTCCGACTGAAAATTAGCGTTCGATTTGATCACTTTCTCGGAAATTGCGACAATCTCCTCCTTCACTGGGTATTTCACTTCACTCAGTCGTCCGTGGGGCGATCCATTAAGCTAAAAACCCCGGAATTTCTTATCGGAGACGCTGAATGGATCGCGCTCGAGGAATTCTGCGAACGGCAAATAATAAAACAAGACGCCTGGTGGTGTTCACTTGGCATGCGTTGAAAGACGAATGGCTGTCAACAGTCAGTGTTAATGCGAACAAACAAACTTGAATAGAAATGTTTATGTCAACATTCAGTACAGCATAAACAAACGGTGTTGCCGGCGGTGTTGCTTGTACTATTTCGCAAACATGAAGAAAAAACAAACAAACAAGAAGAACGATTCAACAACACGGATATTATGAATGGTCGCCCATCCAAGAAGTAAGCCCAGCCAACAGGGCTTAACTTCAGTCAGAAGCACAATCACGTGGCTAATTACCATACGAGACCACGATGAAAAAAAAAAACGGAACGCGCCCGATTTTTATACGTGGTTACCTGTGGCATCCCACGTAAAAATGACATTTTCGTGCCCAGCACATTCATCTTGGGACGCTTTGCGTTTCCAACTCAGTTCAGTGAATATATGATACGAAGTGATCATAACA
>BLFK01000871.1:3483415-3493506 GCA_014634185.1 Astreopora myriophthalma
CCGAGAATATTCCCCAAGTGATATTCCCCACTTTCCAAAACTTCAAACCGCGAAAATATTTGAAGGATAATAAACACACTAGCCTCAATTGGGCTTTAAAAATATGCTCGGATATTTCCTTGGACATTATCTGTTCCGAGAAGCGAACAGTTTTCCGAGAGCGAAGCTCGAGGAAAACTGTGAGCTTCGAGGAACGGATAATGTCCGCGGACAAATATCCCAGCATATTTTCTCGCCAAATGGAGGCTATTGTTTATAATTATCTCGTTGATACCTGATGTGTGTGAAATCTCCAGTGAGTTATATTCTTCGGAAGTTCTGCGTACATCTTATGGGTGTTCTCTCTTTCTATGGATGTTGCCGTCTTCCACACTGGAATTGCCACGTTTTCGTTTCCTTGAAGGTTCTTGCTCTTTATAAGCTCCACCACATTATCTATGAGGTCTTTGTAAGTTGTAAAATTGATCGATATTGGGTAATGCACGCCAAGATTGAAAAGGAACACGCTGTTCGGAGTCTGCAATTCAGGAGAGTCGAGGATAGCAGCCATGTAATCAAGAATAACTGTGGCGTTAAAGTCGTTTGGTTCAAACTTTGATTTCGCATCTTCCACATTTGCTACCTAGATGAAAGGGCAAAATGACAGTTTTAAATGCTTAGAGGTTATAATGAAGATTGTTGTTGTTGTTATTGCTGTTGTTGTTTAAATTTCAAATGAGATACCACCGGCCACCTACCGTTTCTCGTTGTTTTGAATTTGTTTTGATGCAAAATTGTGACAGTTTTCATGTTTTGTTTCGGCTACGCTGGTAGATTCGTGAGCCCCAAAAAGTTCATTAAGAGTTTTCAGTGAGGTAAATGGTCAGTTATTACAACAGCCCACGCGATTGGCTCAGAAAACTATAGAACCATTCAAAGAAACAACAGAAACAATGAAACCTAACCCTAAAAACAATAGAGCTGCTTCCTAACCAGAACCAAATTAAAGAAATTAGAGGTTGTAAACAGATGCGTGGTACCTGGAATAAATAGTTGTAAGCTCACTGGGGAACAGACAACAACAGTGAAAGATAGGCACGCATGACTCAAAGAAAAGTGGCACAATTCTAGCTCTGGGAGTAAAGGAGAGGAGACAGTAGCGTTGACATCACATGCTCAGCTAAATAGACCAATTCCGAGTTCACTTCAGCCTCTCTTTCAAGACGAGTCCAAGTGCGAAAATGTTGCCATGGAAATAGGTCTTAGTCACGATCACCCCCATAAAAATTGTCATGCAAACTAGCCATGTGCTCTGCCAGGGGGCAAACACTAGAAAACTGGCAAATTCTGGAAAATCGACTCGTCACATTGTTAAAGTAACATTGCCAAAAGCACTCTTAAACATAGAAAATTAAATACCTATCATCAAAATTTAATCATTTCGGCTTCCCTTCAATAGTTTCACTTCACTGCTTCATCTGTGATTCTTTTGTGCAAAAACATCAAACTAACTAGTGAAATCGTTCTAGTTTACTGCTAAGGCTGTAAACATGCGATGAAGATGAAAAAATTCCTCTGAAGATCTCAAATATCCGTTAAAATCTCTCGACCTTAAGTTGTTTGACCCCTGAGAAATGCCTAGTTTAATTTGCATGATAATAACAACGCGAACACAAAGCTATCGTGAATGAGGTCTATAGACCTCTTTAGCTTGAACGTTTTGTTTTCCCATTTCAGATCACGTAATGATACTCTAGGAACAGTTTCTTTAAAATTTCTTTTTATGCACGTGCATATGTATGCATAATTTTTGAAAATACAAAAACAAAAATCCCTTGAGAATATCACGTGGTCTGAATGGGAAAAGAAAATGTTCAAGCTGAAGAGGTCTATTGGGTTGACTGTCCGTGCATGTGAATGAAAACTTATTTCCATAAGAAAGACCTTTCATTTGGACTCGCCATGGAAAAGAGGCTGATGTGACACGAAGCAGCGCACATCACTTTCAATCAGGTGGCGGACACTGACTACATCCGACTTTGCCAGTTTGAATCGTCATTGGCTCCTCTAGTAGCAGCGGAGGCCGAAAGTATCTAATTTAGCCAGCCTTCGCGGTTTTAATTTAAAGGGGAAACTTGAGTCTGAAAGAAGCAACAGCAGCAATTGGCATCAAATAATTTGCAGTTATGATTCGGTCTTTACCTCGTATATCCAAACGAATGAAAATTTACACTTTTTAAAATGTTGCCCGCATATTCGTCGCTTTCTTAGGGACTTGACCAAATTTTCAGCCACGGAATCACCTTATATCCACAGTGTCTGGAGCTGGACTTGATGTCTTACTTTTAATTGCTGCTGGAGCATATTCTGATAACGAAAACATCGAGATTACATACACCTAGAGCGGTTTTCAATTAAGTGTCGTAAAAACAAAGCGAACTTAATGGCGGCAGAGCCAATACACAGCTCAGCCGGGACTACAAATCGAAGCAATTCACAGCCGGGAACGCTGAGGGGGGAGGGGGGGCTTGATAAATGAAAGGACAGTGACCCCTGTTTGTCTGGCCAGATTTTGTAGCCCTACCACTTTAAAATAGTCTCTGCGGTCTTTGATTCACGACTTGCTTTTACCAGCTTATCAGTGTGCAAAACAAGTAAAGGGAGCTGGTTCCAAGCACTGGCAAAAGAGAGAGACGTGTTCGCAATTGGTTTGAGTTTGCATCTGATTGGTTCAGTGAAAAGATCGTGCGTGCAACGTCTTTAATCCAACCATTGAGTATAGCAAACTGAAAACCAACCCAAATGCACTCAAATGAAAATGGCTGTAGTACGTACATAAAACAAACACTTGTACCTTCAAAAGGAAGCGGAGAAGTGCGGATACAGAAACTCGTGTGCAAGAATTTGAAAGATACTCAATAGCAACGCATCCTGGATTTCAGTTGTAATAAAAAATTAGAAGTCTTAATAATGCTAATCTTAACTCACCTTGAACATAAGGTAGCCACACACCATTGACCCATCTACCAAAGCCGTCCTGTAACAGGTCGCAAGAGATTCCACAGGACTGTACTGTTTTTATTCAATAGAGATTAGTTTATCACTAAGCAGTCGAAGCACTTGCTTGGACAATTTGGACTGTTAAGTTCTAACTTTGCGTTGAATTGATTACTTGAATATTTCCGGAGGCAAACAAGTGTCTCGTTACTCTACTTAATATATGCCATCAATCAATGTTACCTTGAAAAGCGGAGAAAACAGCACTGTTATCGTAATGATCTGGAACAGCGAACATAACAGCACCCTCGCCTCCCAGAGGCTCCAATATATAGTCATCCCCAATGTATCCCAGGATTCCATCTGGTTGGTATTTTCCCTGGACCGTTCCTATTTTGGTTCGGTTTGTTTATATGTTTGTTTTTGAGACAAATAAAAACGGAAATTTGTCGATAAATTACGTCACATCCTTTGAATTCTTTCGATCAAGTAAAGAAGCACTTGCCTCTTTTAGAATTCGGCGAAAATCTACAACTTGTTTGGTGTTATATCTACCATTATATAATAACCCAAGTTATTCTCGCATTTTTATTGGTTCTTGCCTGTGATCTATTAGAGGTCAGATGCACGATTGACGTCATCATTACAAAGTTTTTCGCTTTTACGCGTACGAAGTTTAATTCTAATTTAATTTTAATTTATTATATAAAACAAATAGATTCCATGTTGCCGTGCGTCTGTTCAGTAATAGATCATAGAAGACTTCAAAATGCGGTAAGAACATCAGTGACACACTCGGCTACGCCTGGTGTGCCACTTTTTTGTTCTTACCATGCACATTTTGACGTCATCTATGATCTATTAGTGAACAGAGGCACGGCAACGTGGAATCTATTTGTTAAATGTAAGTTTAAGTCGTCTTATTCGTCACCTCCGTTTGAAAACAGGTATGCGCTAACTAATTAAGTCAGCCTCAACTGCTAATGTTATAGAGACGGAGAAAGACAGCGAGTAAAAAGAGACAGTGTAAACGGAGAGAGTTCATTGAGTTTCACTTGAGTTTTGAGAGTTCACTTGGATCACGGCAAAATAAAATCAAACTTCAATTTCTATCAAATCAAACCCGGCCAAAAGATATCATGAAGGCAGTTGCACGTTGATACTATACCTTTGATGAACCAGTCTGCGGGCGGGTCCCGAAAACCGTCGCAAAGGGTGAAATCCAGACTAATCTGAGCCGAGTAGTTACCAGGCTCCATTGCCAAGAACACCACTTCGTACTGCCCATTATCATGGTCCCAAACCTGCGGAGCAAGAGATGCTGGGCCTTGTCTGATATAGACTCTCCAGGCATCGCCACCGAAATTTTTCACGAAACCACTTTTGGTTACGGATTGGATGAAAAAACGACTGAAGTGACCTAGGAAATAGAAAGGATGCTCGCATAAGTTCCGGCCACAAAATCGCGATCGTAAAATCAAGCTTATTAGGAGCACGCTTATGCTGAAGAGAACAGTGTGTTTTGTTTGTTTGTTTGTTTTCAGTACCCCACACCCCCTGAAACTACAAGCACGCTAGCGCTCCGCGTTACGGGAACTCTAACCCTGTAGCTAAAGCTACAAGAGGGAAATCTGTGTCCAGTCACTCCACAGCTCAATCGTACCTTCCAAATGGCTCTAGAATGCCAAGGTTGACAAAATAGGTTGTTCAGTTTATTTGTCGCAACAGTGTCCTGCATGCCTTTTTTCGTGGTACCTTACCTGCAGCTTGAATTTCCCATTTCCTAATAAAACTGTTGCTTGCATCAGTTCTCCACTCGGAGTTGCCGATGTTCCCAACCCATTCGACTCTTGCACGATTTTGCCATTCCTTCCCAGTCCACCCGCCATCTATGCATTCTGCACCATTGATGGTCAAAATCTCTGATGTCATCTCCGCTATTTCCTGGTATATCCTCTTTTCCAATCAGATATTTGATTTCGGACGTGACGTACAAGGTTGTTATGACAGCACTGAAAACAGCAAATTTCTTCGCAGTACGTGAGCTGCCGGAAATTCGAAGAGTTCTCCAATCCATTCCTATTAAGGACCAGAAATGATGTCACGTCCGCAAAGGGTGTGAGAGTCGGAGAACAAATGCAGATGATTGCCAGTATACATTTCAGTAGGTAATTATTTTCCGTGAACAACATCTGCATTAATTATCATATTATTAAATGTCATCCGTAACCGTGGTGGTCATCTTCGTCGTCATTATCGGCATCATCGTCATCATCATAATCACGATCATCATTATTATTACCATAGTATCAAAAATTAGGTTATTGATTATCATAAATTAAGTTATTAATTATTGCTAATTTGGCCATTCATTATTATCAATTAGTTTGTTAATTCATATTAATTAGGTTATTGATTATTAATTTGGTTGATCCTAGCCACCTCAATTTCACGATGGAGACAAGCCTCATTCAACTCCAAAATAGGGAGCGAAGCAGCAGCCAGAATTCGATTCTGATTGTATGCACTAAACATAGGCTGTATATCAAGAGTGAATTAGGTAAGAGTGTCCCTCTATCAATTTGCGGTCTTGAACCAGCACAGTAACTAACGGATTTATTTTTAGATACACTTTGCGCGCGAAAACAAACAAGAAACTGTTACCTTAACCAATCAGGAGAGGCCATATCACGCCTGACTTCGTCATATTGCATTTCTAGTTTTTATCACAGCTAATTTTCGCGGGAGCAGGTATTCTAAAAATAGACTCATTTGTGACTGTGCTGGGGAGCCCGTGCCACCAAGACCATGGAAACACTCTTACCTAACTCACTCTTGTGTATATATATATATATATATATATATTTAGGAAGTTGCTCCCCACCAGCGATTCCTTTCAAATGTAGGGATATCTCTTCGTCAATTAAAAATCAGTACAAACAGGTAAAAAGCAGCAAGCAAAAGTTAAAACAACAACAACAAAATGCACGTAACTGTGATTATTAACAACACTGCACTTCCGATCATTACGTCATTCATGCGTTATAAATGCGTTAAAATTAGATCACAAAAATCTTTTATTTGTAATTGACTGGTCAAATATCGGACTATAATTTTTAGCGTAGAATGTGGGTTGAAACTTTACCGCAAACGAAAAGGTAAAATGAAAGATAAAAAGACTGAGGCAACCTACAAGAAACTAAGCACATGAAGACTCAAAATAAACCTTTGAATTAAATTGCTTTTGGACGAACCTTAACGGTGAACTGCGCGTTTCGCTAGTGCTTAGAAAATAGGGGTACAATCCGAAAAAAAAAAGCCCAGTACATATTAACGTTTAACGTTTAGATAAAAGAAGAACGAGGTAATTACATGCAAAGGACAACCAGGCTGGATGAAGTTTAAATGTCAAAAGTCTGTTATCAATAGAAACTGGGAAATGATTTCACCGGATTTTTTGCTTTGTTCTTTGTTTTTGTTCGCTTTTTTTTCTTTTCATTTTCAGTTGGAAAGCCACCATCGATGTAAGTAGCCAGACCCGTGTAATCACAAATAAAGAGAAAATAAATTCAAAGACAGAAAACAAGTAGGGGACTTACATCAAATCGCTATTTGTTACTACCAAGAACCAGGTTGGTGGCGCAGTATGTTAATAATTGCTTCGAAATAGAGCAAAGAGAGTTCCTGATTTGACTGCCTACTGTTCCGAAAAAAATAATTATAATAACAGCAAGTTCCTTTTAAAGAAATCAGTACCTTTTTTGCATACAAATGAGTTATATGGAAAATGCATATTTGTTTTAGCCCGGTCAGTGCTAGGGAACGAGAAACCATTGACATAAATGAAACTAGTACAGTCGAGGGGAACTCATGTCAAGCTGCTTAGTATGGGCGGCACATATATACATATGCGAGAGAGAGAGAGAGAGAAAAGAACTCCTTTGTTTAAGACCCGAGTGCCACTAGCACTAAGACCAGAAAGACCAATTTTGCGTTCTAGTGTAGAAGGTGAAAAAATGCGACTGTATGAAGCACGGAGTTTTTAATTTGGGATATACGTGTGGAATGGATGACATCATCACCTTCGTACCGGTGTGAGTTCACCCCGATTCCCTCGTGAAGGCGAAAACGATGTCAGGGCCACGTAAACTCGGTATAAAATCACCAGGTCATGCCAGAATATAAAGGCGAGTGTGTATACCGAGAAAATACAAGTGAAAAGCGGGATATTTCATGTTTTTAAAAACTGACTCATTGGAAAATGCAATTCAAGACTTTTCATTGGCTTAGCTATCATGGTATATTAGCTCTTATTACACGACTCAGGCAGTCAGAGGGCCAATAACTAAAATCAACCAATCAAAATGCTCTATTGCCGGTCCAATATTCTCTAAGTATTGGACCGGCCATTGTCCCGAATGATCCCGCACTGGTTTGCCTTTGAACTTGAAATTAAGATGGCGGACGAGGACGAAACCTTTCGAAAATTTCGTCGTAAAACTCCAGAATGAACTTACGCGTTACGTTATTTTGTTTGTTCTTAAAGACAAAACTGAAAGCATATTTCATCTGCCGTAAAATGTACACATGCTAAGCCCTCAGAATCGGGTCCTTTTTATCCTGTACATTTTCCGCATAATGTTACATGGAATTTGTGAAAAACCTTCAAAGCTTTCTTCAGTCGTATAATAAATCTCTTATTAACCAAGTTTGCTCGGGACCGTACTGGGAGAATATCGGCCCTTCGTCTTTTTTGTACGGACCTCGCTGCGCTCGGTCCGTACTGTCAAGACCTCGGGCCGATATTCTCCCAGTACGGCCCTCGCGCTTGGTTAATAAGATATATATATATATATATACCATGACAGCTAAGCCAATGAAAAGTCTTGAATTGCATTATACAATGATTCAGTTTTTAATAAATATATATATATATATATATATATATATATATATATATAGTATAATTAGCATAATTTTCAGCAGTGAATATAAGAATTCGGTGTTACATTAACCGTGCTACCCGGTTAATATAACATTATGAAGGCGCGGCTGCTAAGCTAAGCAAGCACTTTTCGTGCCTTTTCAGTCGTGTTGTAGCATGTTGTTTTAGACTTTCTTGACATTAGTAGCTATGTTAACTATGAATAAATAATAACTATTCTGGATCTGTTTAGATGTTGGAGAGGGCTTTTTTGTTGTTCTTTTTTTTCCCATTATATTTGAGACCCTGGAAGCAATGTTGGGGACTTGTACTGCGTTCTCACCATTTACTTCTACTTGACTACCCTGAGTGAAATTCGTATTCACTCATTCTCGTCGCCAGAGCCACTCGTCTTCAGGCTTTAAAATGTCGTCTCCGACCACGTGACCAAAAGAAAGGAGGCTCTGGGGACGAGAATGGTATTCACTGGGGGCTTGGGGCTGACTGCGCATGCTGAAATGCCGAACATGTTGGCGCCATCCAACCGTACTATCTCTCGCCATTCGTTGGTTGGAATATTTTTAATAACATCGGACTTCGAATTCAAATTACAGGTAATAATACCATATACCATATACCAAATATATAATATTTCACATCTCTTTATTCCTACTCAACAAATCCACTCTTACAGCACACGCTCCTCCTCTTCTGGAAATTATTACATTAGCCACTCTAGACTTAATCAGAAAAATGATTCGTTTTGTATTATGGGAGCCAAAATTTGGAATAGTATACCTGAGAATTTACGAAATTCTTCAAAATCTCTTTTTAAGGAAAAAGTTCATACAATTTTGTTGAAAATATTTGAAGTTCAGGATAGATAGCATATGCTAATGAACACTTTTTTTATTCCTCTTGAACATACAGTTGAACCTCTCTAATGCGGACACTAAAGGGACAGACCAAAGTGTCCGCATTAGAGAGGTGTCCGTATTATAGAGGTCACCAAGATTGCATCATTTTTAAGACTCCACTGAGAGTTTTAAGTGTTCAGTAACGAAAAATAGGCCCAGTCTATCTAAACTGATTAATATACGGTATTCAGACACATTGATTTGTACATCTCAGTTACAGTACATACTTTATACGAATCGGTTAATTTAAACCAAAGGGACTACGTACAACGCAATGCTTCACCTAAAAAGGTAATAATAAAAGTACAGTTCTGAAAAACGTCTTTCCGTAGTTAACAAGTGCAGCGAACAGTAACTGGAGTAATTTTTTTAATCTTTATGTCCTGTAATCATTCTAATATTTCAAGCTTTAAAATAGTCTGTAATGTTCTTCTGGACGGCTTTCGCGAGTCGTTGTTTAATATACAGCGATTGGGCTTTGAAATCACCTTGCATAGCTCGTCAGATAAATGGGATTCACTCTGTGCGGTAAAAAAAGTCCCATGCCAATACATTTTCACTGGACCGGACAAACTACTTGAACGTCTGGAAGAATGTTTAGACCTAACAGAGAATCCAGCTGATGAGGGAGATCTGCGTACTTTTTCTTTGGGATTGGAGTTTTTAACTCCGCGACTAGATTTCAGCTCTTGTCGAAAGCGTTCGACGCCGTACATCACAATCTTTTATTGTCTAAACTTGCAGCGGTCATGGCTGTTAATTGGTACCTCTTCAGCAGGAAACAAAGAACTGCGATAGCCAATTTTTTGGTCATCAACCAACTAACGGGGTTACACAATGATACGACGAACGAACGAAGAGAAACAAAATGCGAACTTGTTATGTTGTGAAAAACTATCACTGCTAACTGGAATATTAACTACTTGTGGTCCTCCCAACGGAGAGACCCTAATTACGACTTATTCTTTTGCTCTTTCTTCTTTTCAACAATAGATCTATCACGGACTGGAAGTAATCTTGATTTGAAGGCACATGCATATTAATTTACTGCCACGCGGCATATTGGTACACAAGGGCAGTTGCGCATGCGCGTACTAAATACCTAAAGAAAAACATGCAGAAGCGGTAGCGGTACCTCTGGACATTTAAGCCTGAGCGGTGTACCATGACGAGTCTCCCCGAGATTTCGGCCCGCGGATCGCTTATACTTGCTACTTTCTGATACCTATCCCCGATAGGCAGTGAGGGAGAGAAATGTCGGCCCCTAGACCATA
>BLFK01000871.1:3496564-3520578 GCA_014634185.1 Astreopora myriophthalma
CACACACACACCAACTTCACCCCGCATGACTCGTGGAGGAAATGAACAAACTCATCGAGGGCTGAACCAACATGCAATGGCGAAAGAGTAACGAGGTCATTACTGCCTAGTTGGAGAATGACGATATCAGGGCGAAAGGAATGAAGGACATGTGTGTCGAATTTTAACGTCTTTTCGACTGTTCTACCCCCAACTCCGTGCCAACGGATTAGCACAGGCGAAGAGATGTGAAAGTCAAGATCAAGGTCGTCGGAATGATTCGTAACGAACCGCTTTAAGCGCTTAATAAAGGAATGCCCGAGAATCAACACGCGGGGGGTGAAGTTAGACATGTCCCAACCATTGGCCGAAAAACCTGCGCACCTGAGGTCAAATGGTACTCAAGAACAAAAAGTAGAATAGAAAAAACGAAGAAAGGAAAAACATTAACTTGCCTGGTAAAGTCTTCTACAGTACCGAAATCTGTGTTCGGATGTTAACACGATGGGAATGAAGGCGAGAAGGACCACGAGCTAAACTTTCATCAAAGTTTATACTTTTAGAAATTGTTCGCGTGAAATGTTACTGATGGTCACTGCATGGTCGTAGCAGCATGACAATAATCCTTTATCCCTTGTCTCAAAAAGTCAACAAAACAAGACATTCTAAGCGGTCACCCATGCAAGTTGTAATCCCGGCTTACAGAGCTTAACTTCTGGGACAATCACAAACACGTGGCTCTAGTTGCCACGTACGACTCCGATTAAAACGAAAGTTGTCTAAATTTTAGACGTGGTCTACCTATGGCATCCCACATAATAGGCCATTTTGCTAATGCAAATTTCTCCTAGTTCCATTCCCTTGTGGGGGCAAAATGTGATATATTTATTGAATTAATGAGCCCCTTCTTGGCCGAATAATGACTGTTTGTCCCCACAAGGGAATGGAACTAGGAGAAATTTGCATTAGCGAAATGGCCTATTACAACGTTTATCGTGATTGTCTTCTAAAATATTGTCATTATTCAAAAAAAAATTATCCATTTTGCAACGAGCCCCATTTTCAGAGTCTTCACACTATTTTTATAGTGATTGTAACCGATGTTGTCATTGGTTGAGTTTTCAAATGACTGTCGAAAGTAATTACGCGATTGCTATCGCTACGCTTAGTGATTGGCTTAAAAATCTATCTCGCGTCAGTTTATCAACCAATGAGAAGGAAAACCAAAACCAATCGCGACTTGCACGCGCGATTTTTCCCGCGCTTTGAGCAAGTTACGTGGAGTTACTACGAATTTTGATTGGCTCATTGCGCTGTTTCCACCTGCTGTGATCGGTCGGAGTAATTACTTCAAAACTGGTTTTACGACACTCAAATGAAAACCGTTCTGAAATACAAGTTTGAATGTGATTGGTTTATTGGACTGTCCAATAACAAAATGGACCGAGTTGTTCCAGGCAGGGTTAGTGCTAACCCGGGATAAATACGTTGACAACTGATAGGTTTTAATCGGACTTAATCCACGGTCAGCACTGACCCCGCTTTGAACAACTCGGCCCAGTGTACGATAACATTTGGCAAGTAAAATTGGTGGAAAATAGATCTTTTAAACCAATCCCAATAGAGGAAATTGTAATTTCTGTTTTCATGAAGCAGAACTTCCCTTCATTTTGCCCTGGATCGTCCCTCTCTGTGAAATGTGCCTCCAGACAAGGTCCTTCTCGAACCGAAACCCTGTAACATAAACAGCAATATACTGAGTACTGACACTCAGTTCTCGTGAGTAGACATACTCTACTGACAAACGGGTCCTGGTGACATCCTGTAAAAAGGCTATAACCCGAAAAACATATCAACAGATGAGCGCAGAGCGTAGAGCTTTAAGTAGTGCTTAGCAGTTATCTTTTCAGATTGTTATATCAAATTGTTCTGCTTCGAGTCGCGTTCATCAAAATCCAACTGAACAACCATCACAAGTCCCTGAGACTCTACCTAGCATTCAGCAACAGCACTCAGTCACAAAAGGGAGATTAAACCTGGAGCCCGAGATCTCCTCACCCCGAGCATGGGCCACCTATAGTTTTAGGTCAGGGTGCAAAGGTCAACCCATGTTCTGTACTGCTGGGTTCCTAATTGCTAAAAGACTAAACACAGAACAATTAATCATTGACAAGTATGGGACCAGTATAGCACTGAAGTGGTTGTTTTTAAAAAAACAGGCACAACCTACGGGGTTTTTCAGCCCAGTGGAACATTAGGACACAGTTGGGATGATTATATGAAGGACCCTCTTGGAGGCAAAACTGCTTTCAAGTTCCTTGTTCCAGGGAGAGTTGAGTCCATTGCTGGTTTTTCTTCTCTTCAAGGTAAAGTCTTTAATTAAGGCGGGGGGTAAACACGAAAGCCGTTTTTCCGCCGCTTAAAATGGGTTTAATGCAAATATCTCGTTCGCGTTTCAGGCAATCTCTGCTCATTTCACCAGTCGATGTTTTGCAGTAGTGTGGAAATTTTTGGATGATTTTTGGGTATATTTAGGAGGTAGTTTTTCTCAAAAGAGAAGTAAAATTCTGATAAATAAGAAATAGTGAAGATTTCACGTAAAAATTATAATTTGAAGTTTAAAATTAGTATATGCACACCCAAACAGTCCCCTTACCAGCTTGGGGTCAACTGTCTGTTAGTGTTTCAAAACTGATTTTCTTACTTTTATGCCTTCTCCAAACCTCTAAAAATTTCATTCAAGTTCGTGTGTACCTCCGCCTTAAACAAAGTTGACCTACTGGAGAGATTTATTTTACTCATTTCCACCTCAGTAGTATGGAAAAACGCATGTCTCCTAGCAAAATTTAGGATAAATAACATGCGTTTTCAGCACCATCTGAAATGGATATTACGAGGAATCATGTAGCCTGCGTGGCAACATCGTTCCCAGGATCTCTCGCTTTAGTTTGGGCTAAAGCGAAGGGAGAGGTCCTGGGAACAAGGTTGCCTGCATGGCAGGCATTCGACAGGGACGCAGAAGGCGGAAATTTGAGCGCGGAAGAACGCAAAGCTGCAGGCGAGGAGTAAATGATATAATAATATCAATATCAATATGGTCTTTTTGGACCAATCGCGATATTCAATGATTTTCCCTCTTTGTTATGAACTAAATGAATGCAGTACCTTCCTGTGGAATCACTTGCAACTTGTTACAGGACGGGTTTGGTAGATGGGTCAACGGTGGGTGGCTGCCTTATGTTCAGGGTAAGTGACTGATTCCTTCATTTGATACGTACTTCTGAAATCCACGCCTCTCGTATAATACCCTCCTAGCAGATGCTCTTCTCTTTTTCGCTTTGGTAGCGAAACGAGAGAGAAACCACTGCAAGCAAGCGACCCGTTTCTGTAGAGCATGCGCGGCTGACGACATCAACACGTCATTAAATCACGTCACATTATCGCCCACGTTATGCTAAAAAAAACTGGTTTGCAAACTAGTTTTTCCAGTTTTATTTTAATTTATTCGTCCCTGAATCAGGATGAAGCGGATCTCCTGCTCGCAGTGGTTTCTCTCTCGTTTCGCCACCAAATCGAATCTACTGTTTGCAAGGTACTTGTATGACTCAAAGTGGAAACCGGGGGTCGAAATACCGTATCTAACCACAACTACCATTTTCTACTCAGTGCTGAGAAATTTCACCCAGCGTGTGAACTAAAGGGCGTAGCTTTTTTGTTTTGCTCTTGCCAGGAATTCATGTTTGCGTTTGTCAAGAGGTAGCATTCACGGGGAATAACAAGATCTTAGAATTTTGATACATACATACATACATACATACATATTTATTAATCCTTTCAGTGGAAGACACTGTACAGGATGCTAAAAGGTCAAACAGGTCCGACGGGAGTACATTTAAAGGCTACATATGATCCTAACATATAAAGCTTATTGGAAAATACTTAGGTTAACTATCATCATCGCCATTGCAAAATAATTAAATAAATTAATGTAGTTTCTACATGAGGCTTAACTTAGCTTGGAAAGACCTAACTGATTCTGCACAGACAGCATCCCTAGGGAGGCTGTTCCAAAGGGGAATTACCCTTGGGAAAAAAGAATGCTTGTATGCATTTGAATTTGCAAATATGTGCATAAACTTATACGGATGATTAATTCGAGTTCTAGAATACGAAGACTGGACTGAATTTGGAAGAGGTATATGGACTAAGTTGTGAACAACTTTATACATCAGAGTTACTGAGTCTACGTATCTGCGTTTTTCTAAACTATCCCAGCCCAGTGAGTGTGTCACACCTGTCACACTAGAATAACTAGAATAATCAGAGGAAACAAACCTAGCAGAAGCACGTTGATTTGAGTACATGCCATCGGAAAAGTAGGCGAAACAACGTTCAGACCTTCAAAACACACCCCAAAAATGTTATCTTTCCAACTGATCTGACCTTAGATCAGCGAACTAAGGCATCAACGGAAGAAATGCAAGAACAAATTCTTGCAGTGTTTTACTGTCAAACGCAGAAAACACTGAACGCCTAAAATATTTCAGGAATTCTAATTGTGCACGGACCAAGCACAATAAAGTTCAGGACCCAAAACGTCGCTTACAACAGCGCTGCTGCAGTCGGTTGCGCTTTAGCCTCCTGCACTGAATGTTTTCTGTTTTGTTTTTGTTTTTCCTTGCAACACAATAACATTCATAAACATCTTTTAGTGTTTGTGGTTTTCTAAATGTTGCCGTAATACACCCTTAAACATTGACAGTAGCTTATAACGGAGTAAGTAAATTTTTGCGCAACCTTTTGAGGGGAGTTATGTTGGATCCTGTCGGCCAACACGGTTTGAGTGGAGCGTATGCGCTATCTCTATTCCCAGATTCTTTTGTCTGAGCAGATGAAAGGCCCTGAGGACATGGTTGTGTTTGCACCGTCTTTGCCTACCTTGCTATGCCTTTTGAGGCAGAAATGTTATTTTACTATTCTTGTTCGATAATTCGTTTTGATATTTCCTTTATTTTTGTTATTAGATTCACCAACAACAGTTAAAGTGCTACTATTTTTTATCCCTTTAATTTTTAGGTTTATCACATAGAATTCCACGAAAGATTAAAAATGTCGTTTACCGTTTGGAAATATCTGCAATGGTTCCAGAGATATTTAAGTTTGAAAAATGGGTAAAATATGCAAATGAGAGGACTCATGACGTCATTTACTCAACCCAATATAACATCAAGTTTATAAATAGAGCTATCTTGGTTAATTTGCAGCAGAGACCATTCAAACTTGGTAGGCTAATAGTTCAACAGGCAACACACCTATGGCTATAAAAATTTTGGTTCCTATGGCAACTCACTCTTTTCCAGTCCCCTCCAACCTGATTTCATATTTTGGGTGATTTTGAGCTCGAAAAATGCCACTTATCAAAATAGAATGCCAAAGGTGGGCAGCGAAGCCTTTAATATCAGGGAGGTCTGGAACCCAGTATGTTGCCATGGTAACAAAACTGGTATGCTCATATCGTGGAGTGCATCTAGCAGGACCTTACTGCAAAGAATCAAGCATTTCTGATACAAATTGGCCGAGATATCTTTTTTCATCATATTTGATCAAAATTTGGTTGAGTGCATGACGTCATCACTTGGCTAATTTGCATATTTTAAAAACTTGAATATCTCTGGAACAAAAAGAGATATTTGAAAAAAGTAAACAGCATTCTTCTCCTCATACAGACTACTTATTTATATTTTAAAATGGCTCAGATAGGAAACATGTGAATTTCGTCATAGTAGCACTTTAAGGTCAAATCACTGGCGCCAGCAGATACTCTGTGGATCTATGGCGATTCGGTGAACAAAGGTTTCTTCAATTCTTTGAAATCACGTGGAATATGTGGGCGGCATTTTAAAAATTGCAACAATTCATACGTTTGGATATACGAGGTACGAGATTAGCCTGCGAAAACAGCGAAGAAGGACGGCTGTTTTCGCAGGCTAGGTAGGAGATCTGCTACCAAATGCTTTCCCAAAATCTTTTTGCTCTTTTGCTCAGTTCTATTTTGCAGAAAAACGAGCAGGATGTCGAGGCAGAAGGCGGCCTTCGAACAAATGATTTATCTGTTCGTTACATAGTCCTCATTTAATGAAACATTTCAGTAAATCAATCAATCAGTGAATTAATCAACAGGTCAGCCGACAAACAATCAATCAATCAATGGGTGAGTTAGTCATCACTGTGAAATTAATCAGCGGACGATCAGTTAACAAGTTAATTAATCAATTAGACCTTTACGGAAGGTAGCTGATTAGCATTTTCTGCACTAGATGGCAAGTGTACAAAGTTTCATACGAAACGTCGAATAATAGATCAACTTGCCCAGAAACGCTCCCGATGCCATTTCTAAAATTATAAACTGAAACTGTAGCATTTGTTAAAATATCGTTATCTTTGTTCTTCAGGTGAAAAACAAGGAGGAAATTGGATCAAAGTATGAACCAAACGACTTTAATGCTACAATTATTCTTGAACTGATCGCTGCTGTACTCGACTCCCGTGAAATGCAGTCGCAGGACAGTGTGTTCGTTTTCAACATCGGCGTGCACTACCCAATATCAATCAATTTTACAACTTACAAAGACCTCATAGATGAAGTAGTGACGCTTGTTAAAAAGAAGACCCTTCAAAGAAATAACAAATCGGCACCGATTCCTGTATGGAAGACAACAACATCCTTGGAAAGAGAAAAGTTACACAATAATGGACTTCACACGAGATTCTACACGCATCAGGTAACAAGTTGTACTTCTACTGAGTGCAAAATTTGCGGTTACTTCCATTTGCTAAAGTGCAACCATTCCCAAAATACCTTCTTTCAAACATACATTTCGCCTTTTCTCCTCGAGAAGAGGGAAGAAACGCATCAACAGGATTAAGAGATACATATTAAATGAGGGGTTAGTTAGTTTCTGTACTTGTTCAATCTCGTACCCAGAGTCCTCAGGCTCTTTGGTCAGCGGGTTGTCGCCAGGAGAGACTCTGGGATAATGAAAAAAAATTCGAATTTTTTGATTGGCTGTTACTTAACAACTTCTAAAGAAATCGTCCCAGATTTTGTGGGAAAATGGCGTCCATTATCCCAGAGTCTCTCCGGGCGCCCACCCGCTGACCAAAGAGTCCGAGGACTCTGGGTACGAGATTGGTACTTGTTTCACAAGTGTCCAGAGGAATTACGACCTGTGTTCTAATACCTATCTACGATCAATCGAACTGTCTCTCTGTCTCTGTCTGTCTGTCAAGAACCTGGTCACGCCTGACAATTCAATTCAATTCAATTCACAGAGCCGACTTTGATGGTGTCTTCCATTTCTTTCACTCGTTCAGAGGTTGGAGTTGTTCAGCAAGTACGCAACAAGCGCGATGTGTAAAGCTGGTATTCTTGTGCTCGACGTTTACCCCATGACCTTTTCATATCCTGGAGGCACATTAGATTACGTGCACTACAATAAAAAGGCGCAGAGAGCAGCCGAGAACCAGCTGTTGACATTTATTGGGAGAAAATAAAGGAAAGAAAACAAGCGAAGGTTCAGCGATAAACAGAAGGCTTATCCAGCTAAATCTTCAATTTGCTCGCAATTAGCAATACACGCTAGACTCGTATGCCGGAGGCCCTCGGTACAAATGCTGGCTGGTCTAGTAACCGTGGCTTTAATTCAATTAAATAGTAAGGTCCTCATATTCGCTGAGCATGGCTTTTGAAGAACTTTGACTCTGCCACATAGTCGCGTCCTTGATAGTCGCCCGATTGCCTTGGCGTTCCTGTACTTGCAAGGGGCGTTAAGAAGGTCACGTCACTGTTTCAAACTTGTTTGTTTCTTTAATTTGATAATTGTAATGGCGATCGCCAACGGTTTGATGTATGACTCAGTGGATGTTTCCTCTGTGTAGATACTAGACAATTTTCTGTCAGCTATAAAGCACATGCATTTTTCGGTTTCAATTATTTTCTTTCGCTTTCGGTAACCTGAAATAGCACTATAATGGTTACAGGGTCGTGAATGTTACGGGTGAACTTGGCTTCTTGTGTCCAACAGGGTAGAGCAAAGATTACCTGTTCCTCACGCGTCTGATTACAATCGAGTGCAAGAAATTTGCTTTGCAGTCGCAATTGATGCCTTCGTCAACCTCAGTGATAAAGAACTCGGATTTCACGACTGAGGTTCAGTTAGCATTCAGCGCTGACGTTTTCAGATAGCTTGACTCAGGCAATATCGAACTTTATTGAAACCTTGATTCTGTTCGCTACATGTGGCATTTTCAGGTCAATGAGTTCCTTATTCCCGCCGTTTCATGATGTTCCCCATATTCATATCTCGTTTACTTAATTCATTTCCTCACCATGGATTGTGAAATATCGATTGAATTTGGTAATGGAAGGGTTGCCCCAATTAAAGAATGAAAAAGTGGTAACTGCAACGAAAGGTTAACACTGGTCGAAGATTCTGAAACTTCGTTTACGTCTATCTAATTTCGTGAAACCTTTAATTTCCTTGCCCAAATCTAGATCCGAATGGAAACGTTGACCTTTTCCATGATACCTTAGTCCATACTTAATTGCAGTATTGCAGTACATTTCTATCTATTTTTATAACGACGTATAAGTATTTCTAACTTTGACAACTCCTCCTCGTTTTTTCGGATATGCATCGATCTGAACGCAAACCCTGTCTGCGTCTCTAAACTCCAGACCCCCAACAGTCCCCTCGTCGCCTGCACCATCGGCGTAGCTACTGATAAAGACCACAGTTAACTTCATTTTTGTGACAAAATGTTTCCAATAACTGCGGATATTGCTTACATAATGGTGAAACGTTCTTTTTAGTTGCCGTCTTGTCACTCTGCGGTTTACGGTCGTTAAGTTACTATTAATAAATATTTAAGTACTTTTCTCTGACTAATTTACGAGGTGTGGCATCTTTTTACCTTTGTCTTGGTGAAAAAGAAATTATCTTGAATCCAAACGAGATCGACCAACAAACACTGGTATGTTTCCAAGCTAAAGAGTCAGCTTCGAATAACAGGACTACCAACCGTAACACAGGCCAAAGGTTGGTGCTTTAATTGTGTTGTTCATGAAATAACCAGTCAAGACTAATTCTTCTTAAGTGGTACACGTTACATCATTGGTCAGTGTTAAATTTAGTGCATCCTTTTCCCATATTTTTCAGGGTTTTCTTTGTTCTCTGCGTTTGATTTCTTCAATCTTCTCGTTTGCTTTTTTAACCGAGATTGAATTGTTTGACAAGCGGAGCAGATTTATCTTGAAGTTGCGAATAACATGTGGATCGTTGTTTTGATCCTCGTGAATGTGATATGCAACGCGATACTGGACGCTAGGCATATCAGCCCATCCAACAAAGGTAAACAGTATTTTATTTTACCAATGTAGTTTTCAAATCCTTGTCCCACTAGGCTTGACTTAAATCCAGACAGCCTCTTTCAAACCGAGCCTAAATGCGAAGTTCTTCAGAGATTGAGTTTTTATTCATGTTACCATCACCAAACTTTCGCTCTTGGACTCGCTTTGAAAAAGAGGCTGACGTGAACTGAACTCGGAAATGTGATCTTAGTTTTAGTTCCATATGAATGCAAACTGATTTTTCGTAGACTGAATGACTTTGCATTTGGACTCGCTTTAAAACAGAGGCTGAAATGTCCTATTGACAATTAACATTGTTCACTGTTACGAGCGTACGTTAAGGACCCTACTGACTCGATTACTGCAACTAGCCCCTTCGGTCACGGTGACCGACGGATCCTAGCCGCGAATGCATGTGTCCTGAGGACAATGGTACCCTCGTCTACAGTCAACTTTCTCCAAATCAAGCTGGAATCTCGAAACGTTGCACTTTGAGAAAAGGCGTATCAATGCTGTAAAAGAGCAAAGGGGCTATGAATGCTCTTAACATTGTACCGTCTTCCACAAGCGACTGAGCAGTGCGTTGACTGCCAAGATCAAAGTCTCCGATAGAGCAGGAGTCTTTGAATTCGTAATCAGTGCCAGTAGCTTTCCAGAGGATTACAAGTCTCACTGTATTCGGCGACTGCCATGATTGGTAAACTAAATGTTTTCAGAACACACTTAGTTGAAGGTATTCGATTCCAACACGATGTACAGTGGAGGTCTGAGAGTCAGTAGCAAATCTCAGTAATTTGTTGAGAACCTTTCATGTACTGCTGTGCGTCTCTTTTATTTGAAGAAAAACAGAAGGCACCTAAACAGGAGGAAGAATTTGAGCGTTCAGAAAAAAGACAGAAAATTACAGGAGAACTGGAAATAGATGGTCAAAGTAAGTGGATTTATGCGACAAGCGTCAATAAAAGTTGTCAACAGGTTCTTGCCCCCTCGGCAAGGAAAAAAATGGAGTGTATATGGTGGAATCTGGATTTATAACCTCTATTTAAGGAAGCCCACTTGCAGTAAAATGCATGCAAATCGAAACCCCGCTAAAACGAACTACCATCCCCGGTCCCTTGGCACTTAACCGTTAAGTCGAGGTACTACTGGATTAATACCAAGCACGGAGCTATGCAGAGATAACGCGAGTTGTATAAACATAACGGCCTTTGCCTTGCTGGAAAATGACTGATCCAAGGAGCAAACTTTTCCGGCACTCAGCCACTGAACAGCCGAGGCCGGAACAGTGAGCTTTCGGCCTCGTCCGGTCTCGGAAGTTTGCTTTCGGTCGAGGCATATAAAGCCGGTGATAGTGGACTGATCCTTCTTTAGCAAGTTGCATTAGAGGACTGACAATTATATAGTACTAGTTTATTTTGATGCAGGAACAATGAAAAAAATAAAACACTGGAGGAAATGAAGGGGTATGAAAAGAAATCCATCCAATTTCCATGTAGAAAAATCCTTCTGAATCAGCTTATGAAGAGGCAAATGTCACTCAGCTGACCCGAGACATTTTTGCAGAATTTGAAAGTTTGGGCTGTTGGAAAGACGCATGGACGCGTAGCCTTCCCACCCTGGAAGGAGAACACTACTTACTGATGGATCCTAACTACAAAGGCAGGAGATATGCGCTGCTAAAGTGTGCGCGAGCAGCGTTGGACAAGGGATATAAATTGTTTGGCATTGAAAATGGTGGCCAGTGTTTCGCTAGTGTAGGCGCAGACAAACGTTATCACAAATATGGAGCATCAAAGGATTGTAAAGGTAAATATATCAATAACTTGACCATGAATACAAAACGTGAATAATTACACACGAACACTTCATTGGTTTCCTTTTTTAGGCGATGGAAAAGGTGGCCCCTGGAGTTTGCAAGTGTACCGGTAAGTGTTAACCGAAACACGAGCGAAAGAGCAAAACAATCATAGGTGTTATAAGCCAACGCGTAACTGGAAATGTAAATGACAGATATTTAAATTATGCCTCTGTCGACTGATCATAAGTCATTTAAATTAATGTCATCTTCTTTACATAAGTTTGTTTTTGATTTGTTTAGTATTGAAGTGTATCAACAGCATTAAAGAATCAAAACTGAAACGAACGGGGGTCCATTACATCTGATAAGGGTTAACAAGAATATTATTTCAAGGTTTTTCATATTGTTTACACACCAAACAATTTTTTTCTCATGACTACCACGAAATATATAGACGCCGCAGGAGCCCATAATCCGGAGCGTGCAACTCCCATACTGATGCTTTGTCACGGCATTTTTACATACCAGGCTATTTTTAGACGGGTTTTTCTCGCGAAAAGTTCAGTTCCAGTCTGCACGCGTCCAAACAATCATGGAAGGCTTACGATTGGCTCGCAAGGCTCCTGTGGGAGACCAAGGTTAATTCCTGTGGGAGACCGAATTCGCGGGAAAATCAATCTAAAAATAGCTCGGTCTGTGAAAACGCCGTGCCACAGATACACTGAAGTTGTAGGCTTCAGGTTATGGGCTCCAGGCTATGGGCTCCAGGCGCCAGCATTATCATGCACGAATTGTAACGAATTATAATTAAGAATTGGTTCATGCTTAGCGTGCGTATATCGAGTTATGGATGCACGCGGGAAGTTTGGAGAGCACGAAAGAAGCGTAAGAGTTGCTCGAGGCGTAGCCGAGAGCAACTCTAGCTTCTTAAGTGATCTCCAAACTTCCCAAGTGCATCCATAACTCGATATACGCACAGCTAAAAGCATGAACCAACTCTTTTATAACATAGTGACAAGAAAGTAGTGCGCGGAAAACAGGTTTATTTGTGATTGATTACAAAATTCTCTCAATGCACGTTCTGAGAAAAACAAAGATTCTTATTGGCTGATTACAATCACGCCATTTTGTATTTGATTACAAGTTGCACACCTCATCAGATGGACGCACGGCCGTGCGTATGTTGAGAAATGTACCATGATGACGCCAACAGGAATTAGATAGGGAAGCACGCGTTGTTATAACAATCGATTGTCCCTGACGGAACAATCTTATCTCGCAGGTTTTTGGAAAAGCCTACAGCTGTCAATGGTGCGTATAGCCCGTGGTCTTCCTGGGGGACTTGCAGCAAGTCGTGTCTCGGAGGAATCAGACGGCGCATGCGTAAATGTTCAAATCCTCCTCCATCGAATGGTGGTCGCGATTGTAAAAGCCTGGGCTCTAGTGCAGAGAGTCAAGATTGCAACGTGAAAGCATGTCCTGGTAAGAATGTCGGAAATCACAATTTCCCACAGTCGCATTTCCCTTTCAGTTGTAAGCTCCAAATACACACTCGTACTTTTCTACAAGGGACTTAAAAACCACGGTATTCCAGTACCCTACGTGAAAAAAAAAACCCACAGAAATGTCGTTTCTGCTCGCTGCACGCAAAACAGTACCGCGCTGCCTGTACTGCCCCAACTGAAGAGATTTCTTAAAGGCCTCTCTTTTTTTTTAACCCAAGATGTTTCTGTCACCGTTGATCACCAGTCCGGTGGTAAGACGTTCTCGTCAAGTAAACGAGATGAAAGACAGATGAAACCTCGTCCCGTTGGCTTTAGTCGCTCTGGTCCACCACTGCCACTAAATACCCCGCTCAGCGATGGCAAAAAGCCAGGGTATCTAGCAACAAGTAACCAAGACCATGGGCAGCCAGATGATCAAATACAACAAGTTGATCTGAACCACAACGGAGATCATTCGAAACAAGAAGAAAAGTACATTGCCTTGTCTCCTACGACAAATACTGATCCTGTTGCAATTGGTCAAAAGCAAGAATCTATGAGTAACAATGTCGTTCAGTCCAATACGCAAGATGAGAAGCAAATGCCTTCCTCCAATCATGAAGGTCATGAAGAAAGTGATGGTCACCAGACGGAGGAGGGAGAACAGAACTCTTTTCCCATGTCTAAACAAGATGGCTTCACACAAGAACCATCATTCCAAAACTCGAAATCTTCATCGCATATCGGTCAAGATGCTCAGGACGTAGGAGAAAAAGAGGGAGTGTCTAGCCACAGAGTTACTCATAATGGTGCCTTAACACAGCCCACGGTAAGTCCAGGACAACAAGGAGAATCCAACGGACAAGAAACTGAAATATACGACCAGGATGCTACCCAAGGCAACAAATTCGCTGATTCGATGCATTTATCAGAGAATAATTCACCTCCAAATAACGCAAAGGATGTATCGAATGAAGAGCCCAAACCTCCACCTCAGGAATCTCAACAGTTCAAAGATGAAAACAAACTCTATGCTCCCTCAAATGGACATCTAGGGTCCCATTTTTCTCAAGACGACCAAATTAACTCTGATGCAGAACCTCCGCAATCCTCAAACACAAAGGAACACTTCAACAGCGGGGAAGAAAAACTTGACAAAGACGTCGGAACAAAGATGCACGATTTTAGTCAAGGTAACAGCAAGACTGATAAAGGGTCAATGGCATTCATTCCCACCGACAAAATTCAAGACAAGGCGGAGAACATGGACGGCAGACAAAAAGAAAATGGATTTAGTTCAGTAGGTGAATCGCTGAGTGTAGAAAAACCTGGATTTGGGGGAAAATTACCAACCGATGCTTCCATTCAAGAGCAAAAAGTCCCCGAGCAGCAATACAAAACCATTGCAGACGTCTTGCATCATGACCAGGGCATAGAAATCAGAATTAGACCAAGTAGTAATTTCAAGACGGGTGAAATGAAAAATGTCCATGAAACAGATAATCATGCTGAAGACATGGCACCATCAGAACACAAGTCAGACGAAATGTCAGAGCAAGATTCCCAACAATTTGACCATAAACAGGCAAAAGCACCTTCTGAATGGAAAGAAAGCGAATCGAGCGCAATGCACGGCCATGCCACCATCAAAGATGATGAAGATGAGGGGTCGCATGAAGAGAATATCTCTGAAAAACCTAGTGGAGCACAGTTCAATGGTAAAGATTCTGAAAAAGAATACTCGGAAAATAGCGGAGAAGCACAGGGATTCAATGAAACGCCAATGGAATCTACGTCAAGACCAAATGCCGTAAATCAGCTTGATGCCACACCTTATCAAAAACAATCTGAGAATGAACAACAAGATTCTGAACAGAACACAGGAAAAGATTCTGCAACATCGAACCAGCCACAAGGTCCAGCGCCCACAATTTCTCAGCAAGGAGAAGACGTTGACGACAAAAACCATTTTTCCATTGAGACAAATTCCTTACCACTGAGCAAAGAAACGCCACACGCCAGCCAGAGCTCTGCACGTGAGCAACCAAATCTAAAAAATGAAGGCGATAGTGCATCCGTGGGGAAGGCTTATCATCCTCAACAAGTGTCTGACTCAAGTGAAGCACATCACTTAGGCCAGGAGACAAAAGTACAACAAACTGCAGCGAGCGAAAATAATGTAGCACAAGACCCCTATCATGGAAAACAGCCAGACGAAGAGGGCGAACCAGTACCTGCGGTTGACCTGAACACTGGTGGCCCAGCAGGTGGAGCAGATTATGAGCCAGCAACCAATGAAGTGTTTTCGGGTCCAACGGAAACTACCGGAGTAACAAATGCGCCGGCACCAGACTCTCCGGCTGAGAGGCAGCCGCCGGGACCTGTCAATGACAACGAAGCTATTCAAGGGTTAAGCGAATTGTCACAGAGAGAAGATCAAAAACTCCAGCAGCAAACCAACTATCCTGACCAGGGAGAATCCAATGAGGGCATGGGAGATGGATACCAAGACAGTAGTATGACAATGGCTTACACCGGAGAAATTCCAACTGAAAAACGAAAAGAGGCTCGTGAAGATGAAACGACAATACCTGGACAATATCTAGATCAGTATCAAAACCAAGCACCATTGACGTCAGACGAATATAATACAGAGCGTAGTGGCGACTGCTTATGTCCAAACAAAGGTGAGGTTAAATGATCATTGTCAGGTTGTACAAAGGTAATACAAACTGTGTCTTACAGGCTATTTTTCTCACCCAATTACAAGTGTTAGAAACTGATCTTGCCAGTTGGTGCCAAATTTTGTCAAACTCTGTACTCGGCAACAGACTGAAAATAAAATTAATATATGACTGATATCTTTAAAAGTGCTCTAATGGGGGACAAAACGACATTTTCGTTGCATTAAAACTTGTTTGCTTCGTGGATCTAAGCCATGCTATTGCATCTGTAACTTTAACGTTTGTCTCTTTTTTTTTCTTTTTATTTACCCGTTTTAGAATGCTCAGCAAAAGCAGACATCGCCTTTCTGGTTGATGGGTCGTCTAACATACCGCAACCATACTATGCACGTGTCCTTGAATTTATAAAGATCTTGTCCCGTGGCTTTGATAAAAACACTGTTCATATCGGTCTCATGGCTTACGGCGATGATGTCAAAACGGCTCTTGATCTCAAGGCCCTCACCAACTTTCGACAATTCGACAGCGCCGTCAATATTGCCCCGTATATGGGTGGCAAAGCACATACGGGAAATGCCCTTACAAAGCTGAAAACAAAACTCTTTGGCAGTTTTGGTCGTGAGGATGCCCCCAGAGCCCTAATTCTTTTGTCCAGCGGAGGCTCAGCTGATGACGTTGTGGCACCAGGGCTGGAACTTCGAGATTCTGGTGTCAAGATCACAGCCATTGGCTTAGGAAAGCAAGCTAACGTCAGAGAGTTAATAACCGTTGCATCGGAGCCCAAGTCAGAGCACGTATTCACAGCATTCTTGGACACCCTGCCTGATACTATGGATCAAATTATTCAAGGCATTTGCAGAGGTAAGAGTGACTGCTGTTGGTTCCGAGCCTTCATAACAACTACGTAGATTACGTCCTAAAAGTAAAGTAAAGCCGTTTAAGAGCAACTCTGGGAAGAAAAGGGTGCTTAACGGTAGTATCATTTAAGGTGGCTCAAACCGGTTTCAACACTTTCAAGAGCCTCACTGATCAGAAAGATTGACACTATAACACTATCACGTATTAACAATGTTACGTTACCATATGAAACAGCAATTATTGCTGAATAAAATGCGATCATTATTGTGACGTAATACCTAACCATGGTAACAGGAAAGCCCTATAAAAACCCCCTATATTTTGGCTTTAGTTGCTCGTATCTCGAAAACGAACTCGTTGAACCCCATTTTTTAATGCTTGAAAGTGATCGGCAGATCAAGATAAAACTGTCTGCAAAGTTTCAAAAAACTCTGTGGAGCGGATTCTGAGCCACCTTATTTTTTTTATTTTTTAAGGTGGCTCTGAATCTGCTCAACAGAATTTTTTTAAACTTTGCAAAAAGTTTCATCTTGGTCTGTTGATCACTTTCAAGCAATAAAAAATGGGCGTCACCGAGTTCGTTTTTGAGATATGAGCAACTAAAGCCAAAATATAGGGGGTTTTTACAGGGCGTTCCCGTTTCCATGGTTACGTCATGCGTCACAATAAAGACCGCTTTTTATTCAGCAATAATTGCTGTTTCATTTGGTACCACAACATTGCTAATACGTGATACAGTGTTGTAGTGTCAATCGTCCTAATAAGTGAGTCTCTTGAAAGTGTTGAAACTGGTTTGAGCCACCTTAAGCATTGGGGTACCGATAACAGCAGAACATTTGCTCACTGTGAAGTATAGCTAAGAGATTTTGGCTAACAAAGTTAACGAAGTAAAATTCTGGAACAAAAACGAAGATTTAAAAGGCCGTTCCTTTTGTGGTTGAAACAATATCAAGCTTTTCATTTTTTCACAGATGTGATGGGTATTGTAAGAGACCGACAAGAGCCATGTACGTGTGAGACACACAACGGTAAGATTGGTCCTTCGCACGAGTACATTAGGGAGCCACCCAATACAGTAGCCGACAATGTCGATCGTGTTCCTCCGCTAGAGCAAGTTTCATCCTTTTCACAAGGTCAAGGGAAAGGGGAAGGCGCCAGAATGTTTCTTGTTCAAAGCGGAAACCTGGGTCAACCGTATCAAATTGCTTATGAATTTGTTAATAGAAACGAGAGCATTGCCGATGGAAGCAAACCTAGTAATGATACGGAGAAAACCGAAAATGGGTCACAAACCTCCGAGACGGATTACCCAAGTGAACAGCAGCGCACACATCAAGGTAATGCTCCAGGAAACCAGGACAATGATAACGGACCAGTGTTTCGAGGTGAAGAGGAGAGACCTTCAACAACACAACCGATACAAATCGACCAACAAAAAGCTGCAGAAGAGACAGACAATCGGCAAGGTACAGAAGATACTATCGCTGCGGAAGAGTCCTCCACTTATCCTGGCTACAGAAATGATGAGCGAAACGAGCGTTTGAAAAGTAAACCTTTTGATGGAGGGCAACATCTCATGCACAATCCTGTAACCCATCGCTTTGCCGCTGGCCCCCCTGAGCACTATAAGCCTCGTGGTGGTGACGGTAACGCTGGTTCTACGCCATCGCACCAAGTCGTCAACGGTCATCCAGAAAGCAGTCAACCTGCTTTGGATGGCGGGGAAAGAAATATGTTTCCGTTGTTTTCTGGTGTTAATCAGGAGAGAGTGCAAGGGGGTGCACCTCATGTCCACCCTGCTTATATTCCAACTCCTGATAACGACTTTCACGGAAAACCCCTTCCAGCTAACGAATGGCGTCTAGATTTCAGACGACCAACAAAAGTTATAGCAGTGGATAAACAAGCAGAAAGTGTCAGTAAGGCGCAAGAGGAAAATCGTCAAGGTAGAACCAAATGGTATACAGTTGAAGTGCTTTCATGCCCTTTACTTCCACACAGGCAATAATGGTCCAAAACATCAAGGCTTTCGTTTTAGCAGTGTGTCAAGTCAGGAGTGTCCATCTACACCATTGGGTTCGTACACCAACACAGGAGTAGACGAGCTATTTTTGGATCGACGTTTGGCGCGCTAAAAGGCATGCATAGGCGGGCGCCTTCATTTCATGAAATGGCTTAGCATGGCAGCGATTGACAGGTCATTATTTATGCTATGTATTTTTCGCACAGAGGAGAATGCTTGCAACCATGGCAATTACTTTTCGCAGGAATTTCAAAAACTAAAAATAACCAGGGCCGGGTTGTTCGAAGCAGAGTTACCACTAACCCTGGGTTAAGCCTGGTTAAAACCTATAGGTTGTCATGGTATTTATCCCGGATTAGCACTAACTCTGCTTCGAACAACTCGGCCCAGGTCTACTCCTCTGTTGGTGGCCCACATGGACGCTCCTACCGAGTCAAGTTCACTGGTATGAGTAATGAGCTACTATTTGAAGGTTTGGTAACTTTCGTTATGCATAACGTTTACACGAAAAGTATACGATTACCAGTAATCATTCCACGAATAAGAGCGGTTTTAATTCAGCGTCGTTAAAACCAAAACCAAAGTAATTACAACAGAGCCAATCAGCTTCCGAAGGAAATACACCGTTCAGCCAATCACAGTGGAAACGACGTAATTCACAACTTGGTTTTACTAACCAATGAGAATGCAAAGCACGCGGTCAACGCAGCCGGCACGATAGCCGAGTGTGTCACTGATGTTCTTACCACATTTTGACGTCTTCTGTGATCTGTTATACTGAACAGACGCACGGCAACATGGAATCTATTTGTTTTATATAATAAAGAATTAAACTTCGTACGCGTAAAAGCGAAAAACTTTGTAATGATGACGTCAATCGTGCATCTGTCCTCTAATAGATCATAGGCAAGAACCAATCAAAATGCGAGAATAACTTGGGTTATTATATAATTTCTCTTAGAGTGTACGGAAGTTAACCTTGGAGTAGTTGTCGACAGCACTGCATCCTTTGGAGGCCAAGGTGGCCACCAAGCAGCAAAGATGATAGATCTGGCCAAGAGGGTTTGCCATTTATTCCCCATAACCCCAGACGGAAACAGTATTGGTATGGTTGTGTATGGCGGCTCACCAAAACCATCAATTGTAAACTTCGACAAGTTCTTGGATCAGAAAACCATGGATGAGGCTATTGAGAATGCTAGCAACCCCAACCTTGAAATAAGGATAGGAAAAGCACTGACAGTAGCGCAAAAACACTTGTTTAACGAACTTTCCATGTCCAAACGAAATGTGCTCCTGCTCGTTACGGATGGAGCTTCATTTGATGATGTCAGTCGGCCCGCACTGGAACTAAAGAGAAGAGGCATTGAAATCTTCTGCCTCGGCATAGGGAACGGTGTGAGCAGAGCACAACTTGAATTGATTGCCTCAGAACCAAAGCAGAATCACGTATTTTGGGCTCCGTTAAACGATGCTGACAGACTTATGGACAGAATTAGAAAAGAGATATGCCTGGCCGCGAATAAGTCAAGTAAGTTGCTCAATGCAATGGGATACAGCTAAACTAAAAAATAACGTTGGTTCTCATGCTCGTTTCAAACGCCCTCCGCCATCATGAATAGTCTTAATTCATTTGGACTTCTCCAGAGGGTAAGGTGAACCCAGCGGGTAACAGGGTGGCCGGCTTTTCCCTCACTCGGCCATTCCGCTATCGTTCCTTGTTTCTTATGACGATGATATCCGTGATGATATCGTTACCTAAAACGTTGATATCCAGATGGCCGGCAAAATCCCCAAGTAGTTTCTCGGAGGGTAAGATACTGTGTTCTACCTCAACCTGGAACTATTTTTCCGAAATGTAACTTCAGAACGTAACGCAAGGTGAAACAAAATAAAGCAGGTACGACTAAGTACTTCGAACCTTGCAGATTTCATAGAGACTGGAAGACGTCGGTCTAATCAATCAATCTATCAATCACTTCATTAAGATATCAAACTTCTAGCACACCACAAGTGGTGCACTAAGCGGTGATGCCTAAAAGCTATATACTTGAAGGGACACAAGAGCGATCCTACAGTCGAATGGAAGGGATGGTTAGTGAGAATGGGGAAAAGTCACCGAACCCGAAGTAATACACAGTTTGTTGTTTACAGTTGCCATACCGTTATTTCGAGGGGTTGATGAACACCACTGAGGCGTTTGAAATTGGCTTAGTGTGATGCTTAATTGCATAAGTGCGTGTCCTAGGTGCATAAGTTGACACCAACATTTGTTCATTCATTACCGATGCACCAATGAATGGATTAAGTCATGAAAGCACTTGAAATCTTGTCAGGCATTGTACATACTTTTATATCATTTGAAACTCTTATGACACTCAGGTCATGCAAAGCCAACTAACGCCATAATAATTGCACTAACGTTCCTAATGGCTTAACGCTGCAGCATACACTAACCGTAACTTGTCACAAGACTTACTTACAAGAGACATTTACGAATGGAACACCTCGACGACCTTCATCACTCTACTTCATTGCAACTTAGCAGTTCAACCAATCGGAGGTGGCTAAAATGCTACTGCTTTATGGCTACAAAACTCTACTGATCCAACAAGTACGTACTTCTTCTGTTCCACATACGGTCAGCTTTGCAGTCATCAAGAGGCTATACAACATTATTGGTTGCTAAGTTTTAATCACGGAGGTCACACCTACCGGCTCTTATCTCGTCTCAGTTACCAGCAACAGTAGGATTACGACTACTGAAGTTTTCGCCCATAGCGCAGGCCCTTGGAACGCTTGACCTACAAATTTAATGTGCATGCTGAGTACTGGGAAACTCGCACACTAAGTCGTATACACTGCTACAGAATCCTTTCTTAACTCCGATAATAAGATTCAAACACGGGTACAATATCCATTATTTTGGCACATATTACCCTAGTTTGTGCAATCTCGTGCACATTGTTAAATGCAGCTACGGACTGACCGCATGAAGCACACCGGCACCTTCTAACGGCTACAAGCAATTGAGGAATCCACGTCAAGGCATATCGAAAACAGATACGCCTCGAACTTCATCCAACCATTTCATTGTTGCTCTCTCAAAGAGATCAAAGCTTGATACTCGTCTGTTTGCATAGACGCTGATATTATGCAATACCCCTTGAGCATTTACACAGACAAAGACGCTGAACATTCAGCCGTACAACGACGTTTTGCTTTCATAAAGCTGCCTGTAACCAATTTGCATGTTCCGAATTAAAACTAATCAAGTTCACTCGGCGTATTTAATTGCAGCTGGCCTCCAGACCAAGAGAAAGTGTCCGTCAGACATCGGATTTCTTATCGATGGTTCCAGAAGTATTGAGGTTCTTGGCAAAGGAAACTTCAAGAAAATGCTGGATTTTGTGAAAAAAGTTTCTTTTGGTTTTAACATCTCCCCTGACGATACACGGGTTGGCGCTATAAGTTACGGAGCTGATCCCAAATTGGTCATTCCTTTCGAGAAATATGCCTCACCTAGTAGTTTGACCATTGCTATCGAGAAGATCTCGTACCCTGGGACAATTAAAATGACGGGAAAAGCATTGGAACTAGCCCATAAGAAGCTTTTCGATGAAGGAAGTAGAGTAAATGTTCCCAAAGTGCTGGTAGTTCTCACTCAGGGTACATCAAAGGATAAAATTGAAAAGCCTGCGGAGGCTTTGCACAAGGCTGGTGTAACGGTCATCTCTGTTGGTTTGGGCCCTGTTTATAACAACGCCGAGCTGGATAGCATTGCTTCAATGCCAGCTGCTCATCATGTCATGAAAGCTAAATTTAATGAGCTAAAACATAAAGTAAATGAGCTGCAGGGTATGATATGTGCCGCTAAAAGGCACTCGACAGGCTAATGCATTAATGGCTTATACAGAGTGATTGTTAGGGTAGTTTTCAATTGAGTGTGGAAAGCAACTACGCCATAGCTTTGGTTTTGGTTTCCTATAAGGTTGGAAAAAAAAATCGAGCGAATTTTGAAGAGCTATCAGATGCAAAAACTAAAACCAATTACGACTCAGTCACTCTCGTTTTCCCGCGCTCGGCGCCGGCTGCGTTTACCTGCTTTGAGTTCTGATTGGCTAGCAAAACAAAATTGTGAATTACCTCGATTTGTGATTGGCTGAAGGGCGTATTTGCTTCAGAACGTGATTGGCTGTGGAATTACTTTGGTTTTAGCTTTACCACACTCAATTGAAAACCGCTCAAGTAATAAAATCCATGAATCCAGGCAAGTGCTGTGATGGTATGAAATCAAGGGATCGTATTAGGGCGGGGGGGGGGGGGGATAAATCTGTTTAGATGACGTGCGTGTTCTTCACTAATATTTAAGCCCCACTGATTCAGAAGGTACATGAAATAACAATTTACTAGAACTTAAGAGTGAATCTATATGACAACCCCTATCAACTTTTCTTCCTCTATTTCTAGGGAAAGAAGCTATTGTTCCTAAAAGAAGAGCAACGTTGTATCATAACTTATCCCAGATGTGATCACACACTTCTGAAAGCGTCAACTTATCACATTGCATGTTAGCTGTCTAGCTCAGGCATGAAATTAACACTAACGGCATGCATGCTAGTTAAGATTCACGTCAAAGTCCTTTTATAAATTGCTACTTCCATTGAATTTTTGCTGCGTAAACTGTTTCATAAAAGAAACTGCCTGACTGTAAAAGGGTTCCAGGTTTTCCAATCATCTTGTGTAGTGTCTCTGTCTGTCGAGTATCACTATGACCAGTTATTGAGATCGACCAACTAATAATAGCAATTGCAATTAAAAGCAATTATGAAGCACTATTAACTAGCAAGAAATCAAAAAAAAATGTTATCTGTCAGTCAAGAAACAAATGAGAAAGACTTTTTTCTGGGGTACCAATAAAGATTGAGATTTCTTTTTAGTTTGGTTTGGAATGCTTTTTCAATATAATCTAGACCGAATTCCTAAATGACTCCTAGTAAATTATTCTTTTCCCTTTTATGCTACTTCTAGCCTTATTAGCATGTATAAAGTTGAAAACAATTTTTTATTTAAAATGAATCTAGTGAGGAAAATTAGCATAAAGAGAAAAGAATCATTTATAAGCTGCCATTTATGAATTGGGTCTCTAGGGAGCAGAGATAGCACAGTGGTGAGTATAATACTCACCTCACATCAGTGTGAACTGGGTTGAGTGCGTTGTTGGTTCTCAACTCAACTCTAAGAGTTTTGACTCTGGGTACTCTGATCTTCCCGTCTCCTCAAAAAGAAAAAAGAAAAGAAAAAAAAACAGCATTTCCAAATTCCAATTCAGTCTGATTCAGTGGGTCAATAACCACCTTGTGAAGGTGCCACTGCTAATTCCAATTGTATTTATGCATTGATGCATTTAATTATTCATTCATTTATTTGTTTGTAGGGCAGCGGTCTGTGTACTCACCTCCCACCAATGTGGCCCTGGCTTATATTCTGGTTGTTTCCACATGTGGGTTGAGTTTGACAACTAATCTACTTCCGACTCTGCACATAGTTATTTTGCACCTAACAATGTCAAGCCCCAGGGAAAATTGAAATTTTCGTGGAAATGAGAGTGAAATTCCCACCACTGGGCACTTGCTGAATGTCAAATTTGTCATCACCACAGGGCACCTACTGATTATTAACATTCCAGGTTCTCTTGGTCTTTCAAGATGGCAACCATGCCAATTCCCCATCCAATCTATCTCCTTTTCTGTCGGAAGCCTGCCCCCCCCCCCCCCCC
>BLFK01000871.1:3520588-3534765 GCA_014634185.1 Astreopora myriophthalma
CACCTGAGTGCCATCAAAATAACATAATTGGAACCCTCAATGGCCAGAATGCTACCACATTTTTTACTGTCAGCTGTGCAAGCTACCACCTCTTCCCCCTTCCCGCCCTTGTATTGGCACACTCCTTCATTTCTTACAGCTACTGTTACAGTCCCTGATGCACAAACACTGCTACACACTTTAAACATGACCTCAATCAAACTATTCAAACAAAGCACGACATACAATATTTTTGGTTGACATTACTTGTGTAATGCCTTGAACAACAATAGAAAATTGTAAGGTTATCTTTTGGATGCGCTCTGAGAGAGAAAAATTTCACCACCCACTCTGTTCAAGGTGGAAATCAGTCAAAATCGACCACTTTTTTTGATTGTCCTTACAAGTTCGACTGTCAGCTCTGAACAGGGTCATTTCATCTGCATTTAATAAATGCAAATGCTATGCTATTTTCAGACACCTTTAGCACTGCGGTTTTATAGCTACTTTCGTCACTATAGTTCGCAATCTGGCATAAAAAGCACTTTAAACATCAGCAGGCGTACCTTCTATACCTTCATTACCTTGATTCACGGCAGCAATTCAAAGAAAACTCGCAACTCACGAAAAATGCCATTGTATAAGTTCTACTTGAATGTCTTTTTTGATGAGGCGCGTAGGAACTGGGTAATTTCGCTGAACCGCAATTTTTTGGCGATTTTTGTCCTCTCAACAGCTTTGAAATTTGCTTTGAATTTTGCTGGAGTTATGACTTCAGTTATACCATAAGCTCAGAACCTATTTTTATTTCATGCATATTTCATTGGTCGCTTTCAGTCGCATAGCGACCATTTCTATTCAGGCGTAGCTGTGAAATTGGTCTCTTCTTCACAGCGAGCTGTTCGTGATTAACTCGTACACAATTGCAGGAACACACTAGAAGTTAGGTAAAATCTTCGATTCTTGCCTTGCTGTTTTATGTCATATTTCTGTTCCTTGCCTTTGGTAGAGCGAAGGAAAATCTTTTTGTACTCGTATCCAAAGTACTCTCAAGTCTGTCAACTTGCATGGCAAAATATTCTAGAAATACATTTCTGGCTAAAATGAATGACGAGAAAGGTAAAGGCAGGAAGCAGACAAATACTTTTAAGCATTTATGAAACGAAGCCGACTTTTTTTTCTTTTTTTTTTCTTTTTTTTTTTCAGTTTTTGTTACCAGTGATTTAAATCAAGGTAACATTATTGAGTGGTCGCAACAACAAGAAAAATCATTTAAATATATGATAACGAGATTTGAATTCAAATTAGATATCGAATCTACCACTGGGATAATATTCTAACGATCGTGTAATTTAGCGTGAAAAGAGAATTTGTCCCTAAATTGACCTCAAGATATAGTACGAAGAGTTATTTACAGTTACTTATATTTTTGTTTTGTTTTGGTTCAGATGATCCTTTTGCAGATCTTCGATCCAAAATTGAATTAAATTTTTTAAAAGAAACCCTGGGTAAAGAAATGAAACTTCATTTGACATCTTCAAACTACCAGTTGATGTGTTTCACTTTTTGCGGAATAGTTTTACTTACTGTCACTAAGTACTATTCCTGGAGTCAGCCCGAAAGTTTACATAATAACTCAGGGATTTGGTCAATGCCTTCTTCAGTTCAGTCGCCTCAAAGTAAGTAACTATATTGCCAATGGCTGGAAATGAATGTGCCACGCAATTTGCGTTCTGGTGTCGTATGAGTAGAAAAAACATCACGGCGGAAAGCCGGGGAAGTTTGTCAACCCTCACGATACTAGAACGGAGCTCGGGTATCATATCTCATTTACAGTCTTCCCGACGTTTCTGCAGTTGACCATACGCATTTGTGTGCTTTTCCCCCGAGCTTCCAAGACAATCAATGGGACCAAGCAGATAGATTCAAACACAGGGTATTAAGCCAGGTCGTCTCGTTAATGACTCATCAGAAGCTTTTGCCCTAGAATGTGCGAAGAAAGAAAGGCTTAACCGTAGGGATTCTATATCTATCTCCCCCGGGGAGACGGATACAGAAACCCAATGATTGGAGCTGCACGGCGGTTTGCACAGTAAAATATTTCCATAAATGTTAAGTTTGACGCTCAAATAAGGTAATGACTTTTCGCTTTTCCTTTTTGTAACGAAATAGCCTCGAGTGACCGCTTTTGTATTCCCGGAGGTCTTCCTGGTAGTGAATCCGAGCTTGTCAAGCTTTACGATGGAATTGGAACATTTCTCATGTTTATCGGATACCCGCGCAGCTCACACAGTCTTGTAGGAGCCATTTTGGATGCACACCCACAAATCATTATTCCTCACGAGTATCACATCATCGAGAAATGGGATCTTTATCGAGACGTTGCCCTGAAAAATGCTGGTTTCCAAAAATATCTTCTATTCTATAACCTGCACTCTATGTCCATGTGGCAAGCCTCCTTTGGCAGTCGATCAAAGGAGCCTGCCTTTCTTGATGATGGTATCTATTCTTACAACGTTCCTGGAGCGTGGCAAGGATCTTTCGATGGTAAAATAAAGGTAAATGGTGACTAACGGGTTGATTTTTTTTTTTTTTTTTTTTTTTGTCAAGTACCCGTATTACTTGTTATAGAAGACTCAATCCAGACCGGGTAGAGGTGAAACAAAGTTATCGGAGAATCGAGCCCGGCTTCCCAGTCAATAAAGCACGTTCCAAGGAAACCTAAAAAGAGCCAGACAAAATGAAATTAAATGATATAGGACTTATATAGTGCATTTTCTATACCGTATATTCAAATGCGCTTTACGACACTTTGTGAGGGACTTTGCCAGACTGCTTTATGGCGCAGTTCACAATCTTGTATCTAACTAAGCAGTAGAATTCACAGGTCCCGCCCAGAACGGGATGAGTGATAGGCCATCACACCGGGGGTTACGTCCCCTACTCTTTTCGAACAGTGTGTGGGTTCTTTAACGTCCCACACAAGTGCTGGAAAACCAGTTTCATTCACACGCAAAATAAAACTATTTACAGCAAGAAACGTTTAGCCCTTGGACTCGCATGCGCATTGAAAATGATGAAAGGAACTTGGAAATTGGCCTGTTAGCTTAATTGGCGGTTGAGCGCACTTCCATCACGGACAAAATATTCACGTTTACGATTTTAGCTTTATGATTACGCTTCTTCTAAAGGTAGAGGGAAAAACGTTGCAAGAAATACTAAAAGCCTATCTACTGCAAAGAGCTCTCGGTGAAGAACTGTCGTACACTGGATAGCGTTCTTGGATTTAGGAACTTTCAATTGTCAGTCTTGATGTCATAAACACTTTTAAAAAAATGTCTTATTTGTCACCGACAGGTTATCGGGGACAAAAAGGGAGGTGGGACCACCATGGAGCTAACAGAGAAACCGGAAAAATTTCCTATCCTGAAAGAAATCAACGAGACCGTTGGCATCCCGTTAAAGTTTCTTCACGTCATACGAAATCCTTTCGATATCATTTCGACTTGGGTCCTGAGGCTGTATAACGCAAGACTTAAAGTCAATGACGGAGAAACCATGGTCAGTGGATAACGATCTGGTGCATGTCTGCAAAACCTAAATCGCCAATCAAATTAAGGCGATAAGAAATTCCTTAACACCCACTGTAGCCTGGGTGAAATGCTACCCGCCAAGTTAAATGTTACCTCTAAAATTGTATCGTTTTGTTTGGATTTCCGTGGTCTCTCTCTTTCGTTGAGAGAGGAAAGGAAGAAATGTCCCGAACAAGTGCATTTTGAAGTCTTTTCACGTTCGAAGGATAAAACAGTGATTCGAATTGGTTGACAACGCCCAGTCGGTACATCATTCCTTTCTTAGAGAAAATTGCTTATGTTAAAGAAAATTCCACGGAAGTGGATAATCTTTTTTGTTTTCTATTCATAGGTCAACAAACCTGGGGCCTTAGACGGTGCGATTAAGTCATTCTTCCAGTTGATCGAGACAAATGAGAGAATCATACAACAATATGGCAATGCTGTATTGAACATAATGAGCCATGAACTGATATCCAAACCCAGAGAGACAATGACGAAAATTTGTGTCTTCCTTAATGTTACTTGTGGTGAGGACTACCTTGCTCGAACAGAGAAGATTCTTTTCGCCAGACCGTCTGATACAAGAAAAGCCGTGGTTTGGCCAGAGAATCAAAAAGAGCGAGTTCTAAGAGAGATGCAGAAGTATTCCTTTCTACGTTTATTCAAATTTGAGGAGAAAAACTGATTACTCATTTCATGTTTTAGTTCCTACCAACAGCTCATGCCAGAAGGTTTTTCTTTCTTTTTCTCTTTTTTTTTTTTAATCGTTTGTACGACCACAAAATGCCCCAAAAGTGCAGCCAACGGCGTCAACAAATAAAGGAAAAAAAATACTTTCTCTTGCGACTTTTCGTCTAGCCCACCTTCACTTAGACCCACCTAGATTATAACACGTCCCCTTGAAGGTTTTAGGTGTGAAGGAGGATACGATAAGGCCAATAGCTAACATTACTACTCAATATAAGTAGTATAATATAAGGTGGTTACTTTTCAAAGCCCACAATCAGCCCGTTCAGGATCGGGCCACCTATTCAACATTCCCTTCTCACTACTTTGGGTAATTAACGAGGTAATGAAAACACTTCTTTCATCCTGCATATTCCTGAGGACCTTATCGTTGCCTGGTGACCGTACATTATTTTTTTCTGCCTAAATGGAAAACATCAGGGCACTGCAATAACTTCCTGTACCTGTGATCGTATGAAAAAGATTTGCCAAGACTTTTTGGTGCATAAGAACAATTCAGGTATGTGTCTTATAACAGTACTGAAAGAACAAGGGAAAAACAAGACCAGGTCAGGTCATTCAGGTTATTATTATTATTATTATTCCATGTCGCTACGGCATATTAACTCAGTTTCAGGTGATGTTAGAGCGAGATGGTTCAGTGCGAGTTCGTAATAAAAGTTGTATTATCACGCCGTAGGCGGGATTCAAAAGTTCCAGTGAATATGCTTTTGATCCCATATCGGAATAGTGTCAAATACGACGACAGTCGTGGGAAATATTTGCTGATTGGCCTTCCTTGGAAAATTCTAATCACTTTCAGTCACAGATTTATAATTAGCCTGGCTTGAGATGTAGTCTATGCCTACGCTTCAAGGGTAATAATACCTAAACGTTTCAATAATTATCTTAGGTATTTCTCTTTGTTATCAATAAAAACACACGCGGATTTTTCATGGAAGCAAGGCAGCAATGCCAAATCTTTAACTAGTGATCACCGCCTGAAGTTGTGATCACGTTAATAACAAAAGGCAATTTTTACACAAACGTAATATTTATTACATTGAAACCTGTGACGTGTGTATTCTCATCAGTCACAGACGGCCGGAAATGATGCCAAGAATTCGTTTACACTTCTTCAACCGAATTCTCATTTCGTTTGCCCTAATGACTACTTTGGTGTTAATCTTGAAGAAAATTCTACAGTGGGATCTTCCCTTTCCATGGTTAGACGGGAAGCGTATAACGTTATTGTCAAGTCAACCCCAACCAGGTGCGTTGGTTGCCATTCTTGTAAGGGACAGAAAAACGAACTTACGTGATGCGGTCTGGTGTCCGCGTACCTAGGTATTGCTGGCGAAGAAAAAAACAGAGAGAAAAAGTGATAGAATAGCGAAAGTAATATACCGCGTTCGAATAGCAGGTAATAGGCCATTTTCGAGCTCGCCGGCCAAGCCCTTTTTGTAAAAGCGAGTCCAAGTGCCGCCGAAAGTTCTGTGATGGCAGAAGTTCATAACCCAGACAGTCTCGATCTTGAATGGAATGCAGCCCATCACTTTACGGTATTATGTACTTTTAGAACGGCTGCTGCTAGATTTGTGCCATGATTTGCATTTCAGATACCACGCAGCTGTTTACAACCTCTAATTTCATTGGATCTGGTTAGGACGCAGCTCTATTGTTTTTAGGGTTAGGCTTCATTGTTTCTGTTTTTTTTTTAATCCTCCTATTGTTTTCTGAGCCAATCACGTGGGCTGTTGTAATAGCTGCGTGCTGACCCAGCAATCCCTCGTGCGGCTCTTGGTTGCAGACCAATCAGACGCGTTGTGGTTATCAGGCCCAATCTGATTGGCCATTATTTGGCGGGACCTCTAATCTAAATTTAGATAATACAGTAAACTGGTGGGCCAAGGCCAAATGAGACAGATCGAGACTTCTGGGTTATGGTGGTGATGATTAGTTTTACTTTGCGCATGTATAAAAACTGATTTTCAAAAGAAAGACTTCGCACTTTAACTCGCCTTGAAGAAGAGGCTGAAGTGAACTCAGAAATGGCCTATTGGATAACCGGTTCTGTACCTCAAACCATCTGAAGATTACCGGAGAAACTAGTATCTCTTCGGCTGGTTGCAGGTAAAATCGGGTCTCACGATCATGCCTTTTTTGTCCAGTTAAAACAGGTTTAATCACGTTAAAAAAGAGCCCAATATAAAAAAGAGCCCAATATAATATATAAGTGCACAACTGCAGGCCTACTGGGCCTCATCAGTGCAGTGCTGCTGGAAGGATGCATGGAGGCTAAGCTATAAAGCCACCCCAGACGATGCCACAATTGTGGTATCATCCAAGCCATGCCAGAGAGCTCAATCTAGTAAGTTAGTGAGCATTGCATAGTGCTGTGGAACACAGTGTTGTGGACGTTCAAAATGTGTGTGTGTGTGTGTGTGCGTGTGTGTTTTGATAGTTATATTTTCTACATTCTAACACCAGTCCATGGCCTTGACGAATACTGTTCTCCTGAAAGACTTCCCGAGGGTCTTAGGAAGCTGTACCAAATGTATGATGAGGCGAAGACATTTGTGTTGTTCATTGGGTGTTCGAGGAGTACAGACAGCGTAACAGGTGCCATCTTGGATGCTCATCCAGAAATACTTCTTCCTCATAATTATGATGTTATTGGAAATTGGAAAATGTTTCAGGAAAAGCGCCTGCAAGAGATTGATCAACAGAAGCATATGCTGTTTTACCATTTGCATCATCTTTCCAGTTTCCAAGCTCTTTTTAGAAACCACGCAAGCGAGCCGAGTCAGTTCTGGTTGTGGACGTTCAAAGGCAGTGGTATAAATTACAAGTTTGTTCCTGGCTCCTGGCAAGGGACCACCAACGGAGAACTTAAGGTTCAGTAAATTGAAACCTTCAAATAGTCACTTTCAGTGGATAAAATTGGTGGGTTCCTGGTGGGACACTGACTGACTGACTGACTGACTGACTGACTGACTGAACGACTGCCCGACCGACCAACCGACCGACCGACCGACCGACGGTCGGTCGGTCTGTCGGTCTGTCGGTCTGTCGGTCTGTCGGTCTGTCGGTCGGTCAGTCAGTCAATCAGATCGATTGGTCGACTGAGATTTATTCATCGACTTACAGGTTATTGGAGATTCAAGTGGACTTGTAACATCAACAAAACTACTTGACAAGAATGGAAATTTCTCAGTACTTAGAGAAATGGAGGCCGTTGTTGGGATTCCGGTCAAATTTGTTCACATTATTACGAATCCATTTGACGACGTTGCGTCGATTGTGACAGCACAATTTCAACCAGGCATAAAGGTAGGAAGTTGTTTACCAGAAAACAATCAAAACGTTTCTTTTCGCTCGTTCTGTTTGCCAGAATACCCACTTGTGAAATGTAATAACATCGGAGCCTATGAGCGACCCCTGAATACGGGCCGCTAAGCTTTAGTGTAATCGTACAACCAATAAAGTGGAAAGCCCTTCAAGCGTCTTTCTTATTGGCTATGTTAACAATAGCCATAACTTTACTTAAACGGTTGTCAGGTATGACTTTCATTTCTTCAATTTCAGCGGCTTGACGAAAGTCTCTGTAACAGTAAGGCCTCGCTTAAATATGACTCTGAAGCAACCATGTATTGGGAACTTATAAGTGAAGGATTTTCTCCACTAGGCATTCAAAAGGATCCAACCTGAAAAATAATTTCACCTTTAGCAGTGGCCTGCCACACTTCTTTAAACTTAGGTAGATGCCTGTTTAGACATACAATCCCATAACCTATTCCGTGAAGGCCTCGCATCAAAGAAGATTAGCAATCTGAAGCCAGTAACGGCGGGAGATAGGATAGAAGCGGGCTGTTTGCAGACACGTCCACGGAAAAGGCCCTATGCTATGCTATGGTTATGGTTCCCGGATGACACTAATTCTCTTTGTGAAAATGTGGACTACTATATAAGTGGTAACATGGGAAATTTGTCAAAACTTACATCTTTGACAAATGAATCAGTGAACAACCGTGAATCAAGTTTGAATTTTTATTGCATTTGAAGGTGAACAACTCCAAAGCAGTTAACCAGGCCATGAGGGCCATCTTCGCATTACTCGATACCAATAACCAAGTCCGGCAGAGTTATGGCAAGAGAGTATTGGATGTTTATATCGACGATCTGATGTTGAAACGAACAGAGACTTTGAAGACGATTTGCATGTTCCTAGAAGTTCAGTGTGATGATTCCTACTTAAAAACAGTTGAAAATGTGTTCAAAGAAAGTTTTACTACGAGGCCTAGAGATCTGCTGGAATGGACAATGGAAGACAAGAATTGGATTGAAACAAAAATGAAAAAGTTTGCTTTTCTCCAACCATTCTCCCTTGATTCTCGCTAGAGCCCAAATCTAACCATACACTCCTGTGAAGACAAAGCGGACATATTTTTGCAAACTACGTCTAATATTCTTGACATCACACAAAAAAATAACTTTATTAATTTCTTTAATCCGAACGCGAGTAATTTTATTTTTATTGTTAGTATAAACCAGTTCCGTGCTTTGCGGAACTGAACGATGCGCTGAAAAGTGCCAATTGACATCAACCCGTATCTTCAGCAATTGTAATGAGGGTAAAGCCGTTTTCTATTGAGGGCCGTAACGTCAAAACCAGAGTAATCACAGAATCAATCTCGTTCTGAAGAAAATACACCGTTCAGCCAAACACAAATCGAAGTAATTGACTACTTGGTTTTACTATTCAATGAGAGAAAGCAAAGCAACTGAAAGGCAGCCGGTGCCAAGCGCGGGAAATGGAGATGGACTTGTTCAACAGTGTGAAGTCATCGTGCCAGGGAGTCAGTGATGACAAGTGTCAACACCACGGTTAACAAGTGCTAGGTGACCCGCTGTGATATTGACCTGTGCAACAATCTATTGGTCTTCCCCACGACCCACCCGACAACTACAAAGTCTCAGTCTGGAAGGAGCATGTGTGTTCTACCACATGCAACATAACAGGAATCTTGCAAGGTTTAGCTATTGTCGTCTTAATGGGCCTGGTTAAAACCATGATTTCTTAGCAGTTTATGTCAGTCCTTGATATAAATAGTTTATTCGATAAATACATTTATTGCATGATCAACGTTATATCACTACTGGGAAAGCAAGAAACAAAAAGCACGAGCTTTACTTTATCACTTTGCCATCAGTTTTGCTTTCTCCTTTATGGTATTCAACATATTAAACATAAATTCGTTTTAACTTGATCCAATCGCTCCACACTAGAAAGTGCATTCTTGGCCGCTGGCGGTACTGGCTGACAAATATATATAGCGCCGTGTCCTACACAGTTTGTCCTACAGCCCATAGTGGGACAGTTACTTTCATCGCAAAGGTAATTTTTCGCGGACTGTAACTAAGCAGAAAGAACGCAAAGACATTTCGGTAAGAGTCCTGGAATCGAAAGGAAACGGAAGGGGAAAAGTCTCACGCATGATCAGTAATAAGCCTAAACAGGTAAAAATGCGTCCGGGCCAACCTCATTCCTTACTTGAAGCTTAAAGCTCTTTCTCGAAGGCCGCAGGGCCTGTTTTTCCAATTTTTTTTCTCTATTTCGTGGTCGCATTGGGACCATGAACATATTATATACCACCTTCAAGACAAGAAAATGACAGACACCACGGATTGAGGCGTTCCTCAAGTGAAGGTAATCAAAACCCATTTTACCAGCTATCAGCATGATAAAAGATGTTGAATGTTAGCAGTTAATTATCTCGTACCCCTCTAGAAATGCAGTCGAATTTGTGCCGGGTTTGTCGAATTGGTTTCTGAGGTGAACAACACTTGAGAACTCGCTCTATCGGTCCGAGGCTTGCGGATTCTCAGTTTTTAAGATCAACGTATCGAGATGATATTTACTGTTAGCATTCCGTATGGCATATCATCATAAAGAGCCGAAATCTGCTCTTGAACCCTATCGAAAGAAATAACAACGGCACTGTATTATTGTGGAAGGTCAAGTGGCGTTGCGAGTGGGTTATGTCCAAAGTCCTTGCAAGTGCAGCACATGGCATGTGAGTCTTATGTTGTGGCCATGAATCCCGGTAATGCGTAGGCGCTTCTCGAACACATGCAACTAACTAAACCCGAGTGAGCCCTGACCATCAGTTACAGCGTCCAGCTGTCAGCAGGTTATCTTTAGAAGAGACGGGAGTGATGACATTTTGTCGATGAATAGATGACTCTTAGAACTTGGTGGGAATTTCTAACTCGGTGGGCCATTACTCTTCAGGTGACCCCCAAGGCTTCAAACATTCCACAAGAGCCTTTTCCCGAAAAATCAATCAGAGAAGCATGGAAAGCCATGCCAAGAATCATTGCAATTCTAATGAATGCCAGCTCTTTCTTTGTATCACTTTCGGCGGCGCTAGTTGTGCCTTTGCTAAGGAGGCTACCGTTTCCGAGACGAGCCTACTGTGCGAGCCCCTCAAAATTACAAGCATAACATAGAGAATTATTGCATAGTTATAAGCATTTTTTCCTTCTCTTTCTTTTCATTTTAACCAACTTTAAACTTGTGCCTCTCTTTAATGATGACACTGAAGTAACAACTTCGGCACCGCAAGTTTCGTTGTTAGTTTTGCAAAATGTTTACAAGGACAACTATGCGTGTTACACGTCATGTATCTTCCGTAACCAGCAGACCTGATCAGCCTCCCTTTCATAACTGCTACTGCCGGAAACGTCCATGTTGGAATTCCCTGCGTCCGTCAAATCAAAAGAAAGTTTTGAACATGTAGCCTAATTGGCGAGTTGCACAGATCCAGAGTTACCTCTCTGGTTGGTAGATATATACATATATATATATAAATTATTCTTGGATCGCGAACCGGTGCCTTAGTCCGAGAGAACTAAACCACCAACTCAGTCATTAGTGTTAGATTTGCGAGACAAAGATTCGCTGTCATTTTCGTGGTCGAAAGTTATGAGACGCTCTCGCAATTTTCAGCACATGCACAGTCCAATTGTTTCTCGTGATTTCATTAATTTCTTGTCCCCGCTTAAAACTTTGTCGCTGTTGGAATCGTAACCCCTGAAGAGTGCTCTAGCAGTGAATTGGTCTTTACAGTGTCGAATGATACACAATTATTCTCTTTTCATCTCTCCTTTAAGTTTGTCGATTTAAAAAAAAAGTCCTTATGTTATCGAGGTGTAACATAGAATAGAAGCCACTATAATACAACAAGGGGGAAAGGACAGAATTTCAAGCCCATTGGCAAAATGTGCTGGCATAATTTGGGGTGTTTGAGGGGACAGTACCCCACATGCCGACAAACTCCCGTCAGGGCAACAAACTCCCGTCAGGGCAATAATCAACATAATCAGGTCAAGTTCTTTCCTGTTCTTGCTGATGTGCCCTTGGACCCTACAAAGCGAAAATTCGGGCTCGAGTCAGGGAATCTGCAAACAAAGTCTCTCAGAAAGGACCTGTATTGTCAGTCACATTCAACTCAGCTCCTCTCTTGGTTTACTACAGGTTTACCAGCATACGTAACAGTTCGAAACCTGAAAAACTAGTATAGAGGGTTGTGTAAGCGCCCACTCGACGTTTATTTAAAAGCCTGCTGATTTGGACAAAAGAAGCTTGTCATATTGTTTGCTTAAGAAAAAGTTATTAAGGTTAATCCGTCAAATTCGCAGGGTTTTGAAAGTTCGCCAAGTCCATAAAAGAGCGAGGGGTGTTCAATATTACACTTACATAAACAAGACAGTCTGCTATTACTTTTGGAGACATCGAAGACCATCAAGAAAAGAAGATTGTGGATTTTCTCCAAGGTAAGTTTGTATTGATTTGTTTTGAATTCGTGGTCCTGACTAGATGACTTCAAGGTAAAATATAGCGTTGCAATAATTTATTAACGTCGGGACGAGTAAACTCGCTCTTTACGTAATGTTAAATATCGTTTATTTCCGCAAAAGAGAAATTGAGAAAATCCATTAAAATTTATCGGGTTTTTCTCACCTCAGCTTGTAGCTTTAAAAAAGAGTATCACCTCCTTCAGCTAAATTAGATCGCGAAGTTAAAACAAATAATATTTGCTCACGTTTATGACTGAACAAGTAGTTTTGTGTTTTTCTTATAATGTCTTGAATTAATATTTCACACAGCTTATTGGTCTTCGGTTCTTCGTATTTACTTCATACCCTTGCTAACAATTGTGAGCTGAGCTAGTTTTCTTTAGTGGAAAAGGAAGTCTTATTTTATTACTTGCGCACAGACCATCAGTGATTCTTTTTAAAGTTAACCAAGTAGTGACACAAAGCTTATTTATCTAGAGAACATCGATCGAAACAGTGGTTTCTAAGATAAAAAACGGACCACCGGTAAACAACGTAAGGCTACGTAATTGAATAATTGAATGAGTGGCTAGGAGCTTCAAATCCTAATTTTTCTCAAGAGTTTCCTATTTCACGACAGCCACACGTGTACAAACGTACCTCATGCTGCGTGTCTGTGTGACAGCTGCTATGCAACGTCTTATGTTTCCGGAATACATACAGGTGAATGTTTTTCGAACACAAAGAACCTCAAAGAAGGCTCTCTTTTCACTCGTGCGCAATAACTGACGAGCGTGCCCACGTGAAAATCGCGTGCCGTTTGGAAATAAAATGACCCACTTCATGGTGCTTCCGAGGAAAACAGAGCAGAGAGAATCGTGCGCAGGCTCCCAGAACAAGAAGCTCCGTCTCTACCTTTTCCTGCGCTTCGCAACCAGAAAGAAACCTTGCCAAACACGCTGCCTTATCTCAGTGAAGCAAGTCGCTCTGACAAGTAGGTTGTCCGAAGTTATAAATGAGGCAGTACGCTTAGCAGCCGCCTCGGCTAGTAGAGGCACAATGTAGGGCTTAAAATCATTTTTTAGCCTCCTTCGACACGCCCCGAAAGCAACTTCTACCGCAATGAGATTGGATCTCGCCATGTTAGGGTTAGAGGTCTAAAAGCAGTCGGTCTTTTCTGATAAGCATCTGCTGTTTTTTAATCTCCGGTGAACTGCGACGTTTCTTGCGTTATTAAAATTTTATAGCTCCAATATCACTTGGCACAATGATCACTGTTTACTGTTGCCTGTTGGTTAATTAGTACACGGCACCAACACGTATGTTTGATCACAATGGTGGATTTTTTGGTGCCTTTTTTTTTTCTTTTCTTCCTTTCTATAACCTTGAATTAAATGTTATGTTCTCGCAGATCTAGAACAGGCAGTTTTGATCATGGCAATCCGTTTCCGATTGTCCGCGCTACAAAGAGAAGCAGTTGCTGAGTTTTGCTCAACGTTTATCTTAGTGGTAAGTTGAAACTCCAACATAATTGAACTATTTCTCAATGCAAACAATAAGTCCGTTCCGTTTGTATAACCGGGGCACCTCTATTCATAAGCAACGTAACCCCGGCTTTAGAGACTTCCTATTTTTTTTTGTAAAGGTTTTGCCGCTCCTTGATACCTGTCAGTTTTTATATAAAGGAATTACAGGACGTTGTCACCAAGATAGATTGGGTAGAATTTTTTAATTTAGCATTTTCCAAGGGCATGAACTCGTTGGCTCACATTAGTAGAAATACCCTCCTTCGTTTCCTGGACTCATGTGGAAACTTAAAAAGGTGACAATCAAATCGCTTTGAAACCGCGCTAAAGATAAACTAAGACTTCGACTTGTGTAAATAGTCCGACGAGTTTTTCTTGATGTTGCAGATATTTGGAATAGGTTCCGTGGCACAGATGGTTCTCAGTGATAAGAATTTTGGAAACTTCTTTTCAGTCAACTTTGGCTGGGGAATTGGAGTCACACTGGGCTGTTACTGGGCAGGCGGAATTTCAGGCAAGCGGCCCAAAT
>BLFK01000871.1:3534775-3547275 GCA_014634185.1 Astreopora myriophthalma
AACCAGAAAGAAACCTTGCCAAACACGCTGCCTTATCTCAGTGAAGCAAGTCGCTCTGACAAGTAGGTTGTCCGAAGTTTAAAATGAGGCAGTACGCTTAGCAGCCGCCTAGTAGAGGCACAATGTAGGGCTTAAAATCATTTTTTTAGCCTCCTTCGACACGCCCCGAAAGCAACCACAGTGCGGTAACTTTTCTCAAAGAGAATATAAGGAAATTAAGTAATAAACTGTACAGCAGTAAAAAAATTAACACAATGTTTTTCGTGCTCGCTTCTACCGCAATGAGATTGGATCTCGCCATGTTAGGGTTAGAGGTCTAAAAGCAGTCGGTCTTTTCTGATAAGCATCTGCTGTTTTTTAATCTCCGGTGAACTGCGACGTTTCTTGCGTTATTAAAATTTTATAGCTGCCAATATCACTTGGCACAATGATCACTGTTTACTGTTGCCTGTTGGTTAATTAGTACACGGCACCAACACGTATGTTTGATCACAATGGTGGATTTTTTGGTGCCTTTTTTTTTTTCTTTTCTTCCTTTCTATAACCTTGAATTAAATGTTATGTTCTCGCAGATCTAGAACAGGCAGTTTTGATCATGGCAATCCGTTTCCGATTGTCCGCGCTACAAAGAGAAGCAGTTGCTGAGTTTTGCTCAACGTTTATCTTAGTGGTAAGTTGAAACTCCAACATAATTGAACTATTTCTCAATGCAAACAATAAGTCCGTTCCGTTTGTATAACCGGGGCACCTCTATTCATAAGCAACTTAACCCCGGCTTTAGAGACTTCCTATTTTTTTTTTGTAAAGGTTTTGCCGCTCCTTGATACCTGTCACTTTTTATATAAAGGAATTACAGGACGTTGTCACCAAGATAGATTGGGTAGAATTTTTTAATTTAGCATTTTCCAAGGGCATGAACTCGTTGGCTCACATTAGTAGAAATACCCTCCTTCGTTTCCTGGACTCATGTGGAAACTTAAAAAGGTGACAATCAAATCGCTTTGAAACCGCGCTAAAGATAAACTAAGACTTCGACTTGTGTAAATAGTCCGACGAGTTTTTCTTGATGTTGCAGATATTTGGAATAGGTTCCGTGGCACAAATGGTTCTCAGTGATAAGAATTTTGGAAACTTCTTTTCAGTCAACTTTGGCTGGGGAATTGGAGTCACACTGGGCTGTTACTGGGCAGGCGGAATTTCAGGCAAGCGGCCCAAATAAAACAAATATAGATCCTTTTGAGCTCTACCACCAGTGATGAGTAAACAAACATCATAAAGACCTGTCTACAAAGAGAGCACCTCATTGAAATAGCATGCATGGCGGATCGCCTCTTTTGCAGTTATTTCGCTTTGTCTTTTTTTTTTTAACTTTGACGTTTGAAAACCGCGAGTATTCACCCGACGGGCCGATCTCAGTTTACGTCGATAGTCTTTGATCCTAGCTACATAAATTAATTAACGAGGAAATATTGCCCTTGGAGAGCAATAACAACTTGATGAAGAATTTAGTAAGCGCAGCAGATATGAGAGCAAAGCTGAATCTTCGAATCAATGTGTTAATCGACGCCACCCATGTCAAACAAAGTCTGTTCTGAAAAGGATGCGGGTCATTTGAAGGCGGTTTTTATCGTTTTATCCAATTAAATTTCACGTATGGACTGGTTTTCAAATGATCTTTTAAGTCTGGTGGGTAAATCAATGTAGTCATTGACGTCAACAAAGACCCTGCTATGTTTCATTTTCAATAACCGATCGTTCTGCAATGTACTATACATGCCCCCATAATGCTTTGTAGGTTCTCACATGAACCCCGCTGTCACTCTTGCCTTTGCTGTGACGAGAAGACTTCCCTGGAAAAAAGTTCCCGTATATTGGGCGGCACAAATGGTTGGTGCCTTTGTGGCTTCGGCTTGTGTCTATGGAGTGTACCACGGTGAGTATACGTAAACAAACAAAGAAACTAACGTTAACTGAACCTGGAAAGTTGATGTTCCTCAGATTGAGACAAATATCAATTCATATCGACTTCAGATATCTTCTGAGCAGTGACATTCCCTTTAACGCCTAAGAGTGCCGCTGAGAGATTTTAAACTGGCTAACGCCAGAAGATTTTATTCTTCACTGGGGTACCCCTTGGGCAGGAAAGATTCACGCTTATGTTCATTATTGACTTCATTAGAGTGCTACAGTACTCTGATTAATGCTGCCAGAGTTAGAATGAAGCCGGAGATTAAAAGAGAAAAGGAACCGCTTTTGGAAGATGAGGCAACCAGAAGAGGAACATTCGATGAATTAGCGGTTGAAGTATTTTACTAAATCGTAACAGAAAATAAGGTACACTATGACGGCCGTATCGAGCCTTGAGAAACTAGTAGGTGAGGGCACGAAGATTTTTATTGATTCTTTTCGGAATTATTGATTATCGTGTTATCGTTTGGAACCCCTGGGAGACGAAACTTTATTTTAAACCTGTTTTGCTTGTATTTTTTTACTTTACGGAGGCAAAAAAATGGGGGCACCCCTCCCCTTGCGACGGCCCTGCACTATGAACAATATTCATGGCTGAAGAAGCGGCGTAATCAAGTCTATGAAAGCATTCTTCTCTCCCTAATAGATGCCTTGAATGCATTTGATGGTGGCAACCGTCAGGTATTGGGTGCAAAAGGCACAGCTGGAATCTGGGCCACGTATCCGAAGCCCTTTTTGTCATCTGCAAACGGATTCGCGGACCAGGTATTTGACTTTTGGTTTCAATTTCGTACCGCAAGCAGCTTCAAAGCCTCGCTTTCCCTAGTTTATGCAGTACTAGGCGGTTTCAAACTTCACCATTAGAAGTTTAGGGACAAAGGAGAGCTTGCGCGACACTCTTGCCTGGGTATTTCGGGAAGAAAGTTGCATTGTCTTAGAATTTGACTTGAAATAGCCAGAACAATGACCGAACAACGACAATTTCCCACGCTTTTAAATCATGAAAATTGCGTGATGTTTCAGTTGTTTCTCTGCTGATTTGAAATTAGTTTTGTCACAATCGTGACACCGGAGTAAATAGACTAAATTGCTCGAGTAGTTAGCGCCAGACCCTTGTACACATTATCGCTAAAGACGGTTCCTTATGAGACGAGGCTCAGTTTTTTTTCTATTCCCAGGTTCTCGGGACTGCGTTGTTGGTGAGTTGCATCTTTGCCATCACTGATAAGAACAACAATTCCCCTGATCAGGGCGTGGCGCCAGTCATGATTGGTTTGGTTGTGTTTGTAATTGGTGCCACTTTTGGATTTAACTGCGGTTACGCCATCAATCCCGCCAGGGATCTGGGACCAAGATTGTTCACCGCCGTCGCAGGGTGGGGCACTGAAGTATTCACGTGAGTATTGATTCGCGTTTGAGACACTGGTATTTTGCGTCCCTTTCCGGACGCAAAGTTAATGCTTCTTTTTATATTAATGTTAGCCGTACTCGCATAACTGATGAGATTCATCTAAACTATCCCCTGGGAAAATATATTCAAGAATAACGTCTAAGCACTAAAATAGTTATAAAATACAGAAGCCTTATAAACAGAAAGCTTTTTGTTTCTGTTGTAATCGAGTTAGGAACACAAAGCACGTGTTGTTAGATTGGATCGACACGTATTGCGTCGGAAAAAAAAGGAGCGGGTCTTCACAGGGAATTAGATCGGACGGAAAAAAACGGAATTGTCTCTCGAACGCGGAGTAATTTTCAAGTTACGAACTTTCAGGATGTAAACAATCAATGTCGGAGGCATTTCAATAATTAAAGAGTTCTGGTTCGATACAACAATTTCGAAGCTATATCAAAACCGTGCATGCTCCATCCTCCAGCTGCACACTTTCTATTTAGGCAAATAATGGCAACTATTTGCTAACAATAAAGTACCTTTACTCACAGGGCAGGCAATAACTGGTCGTGGGTTCCTGTGGTTGGTTGTTTCTTGGGCGGAATCGTAGGCGCACTCATTTATGTCAGTTTCATCGAGATGCACCATAGTTCCGAAAACGAAGAGGAGACTGGGTACCAACTCGAGAACATCATCACGACTAACGCTGAATTCAAGTCTCGGGCAAAGGAAGATGGGAAGGCAAATATGGCTTTCGACGAAGGGGTCACAAGCAATGGCAAATAAGGGCCCGTTGACATTCCCTGGGAAAGCGAATTGTTATTAAAAGAAACAATTTTTGTTTTGTATTAGTTTGTTCTGCTCTTAAAGAATGTTCAAACCAACTTGACTAGTATTGGACCTCTGACAGATTTTATATTTGTCAATCCCAGAGACGAAAACTACCTGTCGTGTGGAGATAGAACTGAGCGATTGTATTTTACAGCGTGTATACAGCTTTGCTATTGTCCAGTCCGTAAACCAACAAGTTGAGAGTAACTCAATAAGTATCGGAGGCTCTGCATATCATATCATTATCATTATCATCCTCACTTGCATCATAGCTGTAATTGTGTACAATATGAAAATAGGAAGCCTGCTGTTTAAGTAGCAATTACTAGATACTAAAGGTATATTTCACCAAAATGTTTCAGTTTACAACCAAATTTGTTGTTGTTGTGGTGGTGATTGTTTTTGTTTTTCAGTTGACCTAGCATCGTGCAAAGAGAATGCTGCATTGTAAGAAATATTTGAGCGGTTTTAATAACGCCGCGTGCTCTACGTGTATGAACCAACTATAAAATACACCTGAAATTGGCGCACAAAACCTTCCAGGCATTAGGAAAACAATCAAAACCGCTAACTAGTTGGCTAAGCAGTACGGTTGAAACTGATAATATAATATAGAAACAAATACAACTGGCAAAATAATACAGCGAAAGCAACTCTTGCATCCCCTTACAATGTTCTGCCGAGATATCAGGCTTGAGCATGTTCAAGGAAGAACATTTTAAACAAATCTATATTTACTATGACCAAAACTTTGTTTTCATTCCCCGTTTCCCTTCGTCACTGTTTTAAAGCGTAACTCCTGAACTATTAAAACACGTGATGACATACGACTATGATAAACATAATTCTAAGGACACTCAGAAGTCAACTTAAGCTACACCTACCTCAGCCGAATTTACCGACAATGTCCTGGGAGTAGCCATCAACTGACGTTTGTGTGAAGATCATTCACTACTGTTCATAACCACCTTCCGCCATTTTCGAGCCAAACCACAAGGAGTTGACTTAACGCAAAACACTCAAACACCGTCAGGCAATATGTAAATTAACATAATCCATGACAAACAAGCAGTTGTTTTCTCGCTTCTGAGCGCATTTTCCACAAGTGCATGTCAAGACACACTCATTTAAACCATACCTTTACTTAACTGTCACCTTGAATAAAAGCATGTTATGAATGTATTGTTTTCCGCAACAATCCAGAAGGGGTGGCGCCATCAGCCAAAAAGCAACAGGTGTTACGTTGATGAAGGTAGTAATAAATTATGACGGATGTATGTTTCGTATTACTTGGAGAATATGGTCACACCCACTCAGCCAGATATTTTCATGTTCAATATTCCAAAATGAATTTTGTTCAATTGTCCGAAATTATGTTAAGTGGCGTGGGCTTTGACGCACAGGGAAACAGTTGCGGGCTAAAAAAATACATCATGAGAATACAGAGCATACTGAGTTACTTCAACTCATTGCGAATAATATTTTTACTTTTCTCGAGTGTTCTATCTATGCTCCTAACACTACTCTATGCTGGTATCCCGTTGAACACTCGGGTTCATTGTCTAACCGTTTTATACCAGCTGTAGGCTTTTATCGATTGTGCAAGCATAATTTTTAGCATAGTTTGAGAAAACTAGCATACTTTTCCCCATTTTTAAAAAAGTAGCAATGGTAGCATAATTCGCATATTTTGATAATTATCGGATCATTCTTTAGTTTTGACAGGCACGTTGATTCCCAAATCCCAATAATACGCTGACCTTGCAGTTTACTGAGCCCGGAAACGGGCGCCTGAGACTAGGGTGCACGGGAACCGGAAGTCCAATGGCAAACCATGTCGTTCCCAACACTTCTCATAGGGAAGGCTACAAAATGGCGTCAGCTATGCCAAGCGATTCGAGCGAAAACTTACGGCTCTCTCAGAGAAATTACGGGCCAGAACCACCCACAATTGCCAGAGACCGTTCCCTACAATCAACAATAAACGGACACGAAAAAAGATATATATATAGCTAACAAGAATAAACGGCTTCTGATTAAAGAAAATGTATTTTGGACTTGTCTGCCATAGTTTTAAAGGGCACAATTTTTAAAAAAAGTAGCATAATTTGGAAAAACGAGCACAATTTTAGTATAATTTGGCCAAAAAAAGAGCAATGCTACTAGCATATTATGCTACTTTTACTAGCACAATCTATAAAAGCCTGACCAGCTGTCTCAGGAACTGAACGCTTGTCAATGTTATTCCTAGCGCAGATGACATCACTGTTCCAATGGTGGACCCTTTTGAAGTCTCGAATACAAGCTTTTCCTTTTTCGCGAAGAAAGACCCCGGTTGCAGCTGGTCACGTGACAAAGTGGTTAAAAGAATACCACAGGGAGGGTGGGCAAGTTTTCTACAGCAACAGTTTCACAACTCTGCCGTCCCCCATCTAAACTGTTGTCTAAACAACCAAAAATTTTGGGTGGTTATGTAACCAGATACATCCAGGGTCTTAGGAGGAAAATAGAGAGAGCCCAGGCTCCAGGCTGGGCCTTTCGAGCGTGCAATACTGCTTAGGTCCATATTCTTTAATCTGGTGAATTTTTCATTTATACGTTCTCATATAAAGAGACATATCAATGCGTGATTGACAACGCGACAAGCAGCGTTTACTGCAGTCAGTCTGGCACAGGTTAAGTTAATTAATGCATTAAATAGCAACAATTTAACAAGAGTACTAACAAGATGTTTAAAGCTTTTATTCAGAAATATATACAGTCTCCCAGTCCATTTAACCCTCGACTGTGCTCCATATGTAGATATAGATATAGATATATGTATAAAGTAAACCTCTATTGTAAATTCCCATAGTACTTGTAGCCTGCGTAGCAGCCGTTTCCTTTCCTTTTCCAAACGCTCGCGAAGGGGACGAAAACTGCGAGAGAAAGCGAAAAATAGGGAGTAGGGGGAGGGGGTGAGGCGACGGAAGGAAACGCCTGCAATCAGACCCAGACATTTTCCCGAACGCCCCCAAACAGACCGCATTCCCTTGGGGCACCAACTGTCACATTAGAGCCAATGATCATTAACTCCCGGTAAACCACTTTTGACAAGCAGCCCACGAAAAGCAAATAGAGTGCGAAAAACAATTGCGCTTGGGGCGAAATGATATGGCTTCTAATAATTGTACTTGAAGAAGGCTGGTCTGGCCAGACGAAATAAATTAGAACAACTGTACGTTGAATCGGTCTTGCTTTTACATTCTGGCTCCAATTTTACAGCATTCTCCTGTGGAATGTCGGCAAGGCAAACTCACCCCTGATTGGCTACGAAAATGGGTTCACATTCAAATGAGATTGTCAAACTCACAAAACAACCGACCAAACGAAGAGAGATTATGCTGGCGAATTTCTTCGTTCGAAGCCTTGTTGGTTACCAAGTTGTGACTGATGAGTCGTTCTCTGCTTTTTATCGACTTTGCGAGACCGTTTATGCAACCTCCTTCCCAGGGTCTCACTATTCTTCACTCGCTCGCTCGCTCGCTCCGAGAGAGACTGGGAACGAGTGCGCTGTCTAAACGTTAAGCGACCAGAAAACCTTTCCAAGGGCAAAGACCAGAAAATAATAAATAAATAAAAACAAATCAAGCCAAAATTGAGATGCCATCAAAATATCGTCCCAATTTTCCAGAAAAGAAACATTGCATACCTCATATTTCAAACATAAGCAGAGTTCTTCGGATACTGGTCCATAAAACTGGACAATTTATTTGCTTTTTGACTTATAGAAACAAATTACATCAGTCAGTTGTGGATGTAAAAACCCTCAAGCATGTTAAGCAATGGCTTACGCCAGAGCAAAAGTCTACAAACACGGAAAAGATGGCACTGAAATTGACGAATTAGTGTCGCGCATTCCGCCAGCCAATGTAAAGTTATAATAAAATTTTACACAAATCTTGGAGGTCAAAACCATGTTGTTGTTGTTTGCGCCCAAGGTTTTCAATTAAAATAACACTGCTTATAACGTGGCATAGTTACGACCTAGCAAATGAATCGTGAGACACCTACAAATTGATTTTTTGTAATAGTAGTATACATTGCCCTCACATCTGGCACATTTCACTTCATGTAATATGCGTATATGACGTACTTTATAACCTGGTCCCAAACTGGAATAATAAAACTAAAAAAATACATGTTTAAGAGTAATTTTTGTTTGCCAATAGTTCCCTCTCTCCTATCTTTCTCTCTCTCTCTCTCTCTCTCTCTCTCTCTCTCTCTCTCTCTCTCTCTCTCTCTATGACCATAAGCTTTGTAACCTGTCCTTTTCCAGGAGTCGGTGGCTCATTCACTTATGATAATCCTCTCAAGTTCTCTTTCGTTTTCCTTGTGCTCGTTACGATCATGATGCATCTCGATAAGACCAATATAGATGACAGCGCCTAAGACACCCCCCAAGGGACAGGCAATCACAGGAACCCAGGACCAGTTGTTGCCCGCTCTGTGAAAATAAGGTACCATCGATTAACAGGGCGCTGCCGTGCTATTTTAGCATTATTAAAGAGCTGAAAGATCTCTCGGGCTTCGCATTAATGGCAGCACAAAACATGGTTATCTTTTTCTCTGATCCGGCACACACATCAAACAACGTAGCTCCGGTTCGCTTAAATAGTTCAATTAATGAACAGGGCGCTATGTGCAGCGCCATTGCAAGGTCATGGGTTCGAGTGCCGTTATTAATTCTGGGTACCGTCGATGTTGCGGACAGAACTTGTGACATACATGACGTTGTTCTTCTCATATGTTGTGTTGGGTTCCCGGATGGGACAGCGTGTCGTCTTCGAATTTTGCATGTAGTTTGGTGGTTCTAAAGAATATATTTCATATATATTTCTTCTTTTGCAGCGCCGTTTTGACTAAGAGAGAGCAAATCCCTGTGAAAGTGCCCCATTACGCCCTCAGTATTGGATCATTCACCGATGTTTAAAGCAGATTGGAAGGAAATCTAAGCAGAACCTAAGCAAATGAGTAAGCTTGTTACCACGGAAACTGAAAGCAGTCACTCTCTTGCTTAGTACGTCGTCGAGCTTGACAAGAAAACAAACAAACAAACAAACAGGTGCCAGAAGCGAAAGTGGGGTTGCTCGTCGTTTAATACCCACTGGAAGGGTGGGCAACCTGGACTGAGCTTTCGACAGTAATACTCACGTGAAAACCTCTCCTCCCCACCCTGCCATAGCGGTAAAAAGTCGAGGTCCCAGATCCCTGGCAGGGTTAATAGCATAGCCGCAGTTGAGTCCAAACGTTGCTCCAATTACAAACACTACCAAACCAATCATGACTGGTGCCACGCCTTTGTTGGGAGAGTTGTTCTTTTGATCAGAGATAGCGAACACACATCCTACTAGCAGAGCGGTGCCAAGAAACTGCAAAGAAGAAAGAAAGAAGAAAGAAAGAAAGAATTAAAATAATAAATTGTCCCATCGAGAATCAAAAGTAATTCAAGATAGCTGAGACCTAGAAATTTTACTTAGCCTTTGAACGTGCAACTGAAGCCATCGTCCTTTAGGAACCGCCGACAATGATTTTACGTATAGATCCTTTTTTCGTTACAATTATATTCTCTTTCATACGCCACAATGGTTTGCTAACCTGATCAGCAAAGCCACTCCAGATTGACAAGTAGGGCCGGGGGTACGTTGCCCAGATTCCAGCCGTTCCCTTAGTGCCCAGTACTTGGCGGACACCGCCATCAAATGCATTCAAGGCATCTGTGATCAAAAGAAATGGAAAATGAGAATACCTTGGTTTATAGAGACCATGCGGTGGTTCAAAGTTGGTAAGGGTTTGCTAGATAATTGTTTAGTTTGATTATTTGATATTACTGAGAACCTATGCCTAAGAATTCTCATCCTTACCTCTAATTTGTCAAGATCTGCGTGGCAAATTGAGAATTAAAGTTAATTCACGATGGCTGAGACCTCTAAATTTGAAAGGACAACTGAAGGCAGCCTGCCGTGCCGTTATATTGTCCCGCGTACACGTTAAGAATTTAGAATTCCCCTCAAAATTATCGGGTTAGAGGCTAAATAGAAATCCGCTCTAATAGGCTTTGCCACATTAGAATTAACAGAAGCGTCAGTTGGCCAAGCGTCACGGATGTTTTTTAACCAATTAATGTTAAACACTGGGCGAGAATTTCTGATCTCATCCCCTTACAAGGAGTGACTTCGAGTAGATAGAGAGAGAAAGACCCCTGAATTAGCAATCAAAAAAATGGTTTTCTTTTACAGACCGTAGTACACTCCATAAACGCAAGCTGAGGCCACAAATGCGCCAAGCATTTGTGCCAACATGTATACGGGTACTTTTTTCCAGGGAAGTCTCTTCACAACAGCAAATGAAAGCGTCACCGCGGGGTTCATGTGAGCACCTTAAGAGTATCAAAGTACACAATTAATTTTTTTTACGTGGGATGCCACTCGCAGACCACGTCTAAAAATCGGTCGCGTTCCTTTTTTTTTTCCATCGTGGTCTCATATGGTAATTAGCCACGTGCTTGTGCTTCTCACTGAAGTTAAACCCTATTGGCTGGGTTGCTACCTCGATGGGTGACCATGCTTAATATACGTGCTGTTGAATTGTTTTTTTTGTTTGTTTGTTTGTTTGTTTGTATTTTTTTTGTTCGTCGTGTTGTTTTTCTTCTTAGTCACAAATTATCTTCTTTTTTTTTCCAATTAAATTTCCAGTATCGTGCGGGAAGTGTTAGAAGCAACATGAAAACGACTTCTAGTGCTCTAACTCGCCCCTTGAACTGGATCTGGACTAGCCGTTGTACTTTTACAATTTCTGTTAACCGTTTGTGCATCCCACGTCTTGTTTTAAGTAATGTTGGATTGCTTAGATCGACCCCCTATTGAGTAGGCTGGTTGCTAATTGTTTGTTCGTCGTGTTAGTCACAAAAGACCATGCACTGCATAAAAACATAATTGGCATAAGCACAATCTAGTTTTAGTGGAAAGTCTTCAATTTGACATTATAACCCTCATTTCCAACAAGAAAATTCAGTTGCTTTGGCCTCTCGAAACAGATAATGCCCTTAAACAGAGGTAATAAATACATTTATCTACACAATATTTGTTTCGTCTTAAATAACACTTTTGTTTGTCTTCCCACATCTCCTTTACGACCAACAGCTGTGACCTACAGCTACGCTCGCCTTAAAATTAAATCCTTGCATATAAAAGTATTCACTTTGTACTGTATACCTACCTGATACACCGCCCGCCCAATAGCAGCCCAACGTAACGCCGATTCCCCAGCCGAAATTGACGGAGAAAAAGTTACCAAAATCCCCCTTACCGAGTACCATCTGGGCCACTGAACCTGCTCCAAATATCTGCAGCACAAAACCGCCAAGTTACAACAATGTATTCTGGAGCGTAGCCAGTCTATAAACCCGTAGGCCCGGGCCAACGTTTTTTCCTAACACACCTGCCTTTCTTAATATTACTCTCATAAATGTCGAACTAAGCCGTCAAAGCTGTTTTATGACGCAGCATTTGGGACGAGCCACACAACAAGTCAAATAGCTGACTATCCCCCGATGTTGTCAATCACAAGAATAGCGATAAAGCTTCGGTAGTGCTTTCATCGAGTCTGATATTAACGCCTGAAGATCGACGCATCGGCATGACCAGTCAATAAATGGACGTTTGACATGGTCATGTATGTTTAGTTTGCGTTCTGTCATAGTTATAATATTTTGGTACTTGCATTCACAAACTGCCCTCATCTGTCCCGTAAAAGTAATTTACCATATGAAGGGTGTGGTGATACCCGTGAGAAAACCATCAACTTTAAAAAAACAACAAAAGCAGTGCGGTCGTCAACCTGCCAAGGGCCAACCAAACAAAGCAAAAGCGTCGCATCCTGGTGGATCTTGAAAGTTTTCTTTTGTTATTTTTTTCTTTTTCTTTTTGAAAATACGGGAGAATACCGCATAACTAAGTGAGAAAGGTTGACGAAAATTTGTGCCCAAATTGCCCTGAGGCCAAGTTTTTTTTGACGAGATCAAATGCTCCAATTATTAATTTACACAACATGGGTACATAAGTCTTTCTTCACTTTTCACCCTCAATTCTACCCCCGCGTATTCCCGCCGGGCGGTACTTTTGTGGTAAGCTCAGTGTCAACATGAATTGTGGTGATCAAGGTAGCTTTAAGGTTTTCTTTTTCCTTACTTTCCTTCCACAGGATCAAACTTCCCAATAATCATTAACAAATTATTCAGGAAACCTTTTTAGTAGTATTTTCTCGTGTGGCC
>BLFK01000871.1:3552275-3560797 GCA_014634185.1 Astreopora myriophthalma
CGGAGTAGTTTATATTTCTCCTTAAGCGCGAAGGGAGGGGCAGAGGGGACAAGGGGGGCTGGACTAATAACCGGAAATGAACGGTTGCAATTATGTATGCAAGTTTGCAAGTTGGAAGTGAATATGGGATGGAAAGACATAGATCAGTGGAGCGCCAACTAAGCCCACAGAATTTTCGAATCTCTGTTGGGCGAGAGGATGCACCTTAAAAAGATTAGTCCAGTCCAGCTTATCTATAAAGTAACCATGGGTTGGAACTAAAAAGATTGACATAATCTCGTAGTATGCAAACAAATGATACTTGAGAATGATGTTTGTTTTTTTTTTTCGAGAAAGTGACGCAGGCGTACTCGAAAAAAAAAACTTAATTTGTCGTCGTTCCTAATAGGAGCCGAACCTATGACCTTCCCAAGGCTACTTACTGTCAGCTCTACGACTAAGCTACCAATGAAGCCATAAACGGGGCTCATATTTGACAATCATCCATTCCTGCATACTGTTAGGATTTGAATCTCGACGAGTGATATAGTTGTAAAGAAATGACGTCAAGTGTTCAGTCTGGTGATTAATTAATTTTTTTTCTAGAAAGTGACTCAGGTCACTTTCACTCATAACGATATGTAATCACATGGACACGATTCTAGCAAAATTACGCCGTGAACATTTTGGCAACCCCATTCTTTTTTCATCTCTTACGAGCAGTCGTCATTATTCTACCGGGGCTGACAAGAAGGGCTAGCGTTCTTGATCGAGGCAAATTACGTCTGACGCTTCTCGCGGCCTAGATTATTAAATCAATTATATTATTAAATCAATCTCTGGGAATGCCAAGGGTGGTCGATATAGCCAAACCTTCGTCAGAGGTCCATTTCCCCTGATTATCCACACTCCACCCCACCCCATCCCCAACCTCGAACGACTGCAGTTTGAAGGAACCTGTTAATTTTAAGTTTTGTTCTGTCTCCTGTTGAAGTGTCCTGTTCCACGCTGAAAATTTACCTACAATATGGCTTACCTTACTGTGAAATCTGCATTACGATCCAAAATTCAACATGTGGCCAAGACAAAAACAAACGTGTCTACAGCAAATAATTCTGTTGCTTTGGATTACCGCATAATTATCATTTTTGTATGTTTTCAATCAATTTTATGTTGACAGCCGCCCCTAAAATAAACAAAGTTTGAATGTAGACTCAAGTTAACAATTGCATATTTTCAGCCTGTGTAGCTCAAAATATCACGGGCACTAAATTCGGCGTGATCGCTTATCACATGGAACCTGCCTACAAGGCAAATTTTTAAAGAGTAACCAAGTTGCAAAAAGATTGATACCAAGACAAAGTTGCCACAATTTCATTTCATACTCTACATTTTGAAGAGGAAATTTTTATTGGTTGACATCCAAGTATGGGACACGTGACCTTTATTGCAACTTTGTTGACTGCGCTGCATGACAATATTACAAAAGCTTCCTCTCAAAACGGAAACAACTGTCATTTTAGCCGGTGACCCATGCCTTAACATGCCTGAGAAACTGAAGGGTTTTCCCTTGAGTAATTGGCTTTTTGGTCAAGCGCATGTCAATTCAGTGTGTCCGTAATAAATAAGCTAAGCCAGCAATCTAAGTTCGAAGAGGGGAAGCTGGGCCGTTTGATTTTAAGAAGGAGGATGAGATCTAGAAACATGTTCTTAACCGCTTATTGTGCGGACCCACTGAAAATAGTTGCCCAGATTTCTTTCTCAGCATGATAAATCAAGGGCAGTTTGCACTTGACAACCCGTTTGCTCTCGAGCGTAGAAAGAAACGAGCCAAATTTGACAGCGTCGGTTATCTCCGCGCGTAAAATATTTGTTTTGATAGGTTCCAAGAGCAAGTCACAACAGCAATAAGCTGCAGTAACAGCATGAAACATCGGTACCTGAGGGAAGTCGACGCTACGACGTGACAAGGGGTGAACAAAATATGACCACGTTGACATTCAGTAAAGTGGCCACAAAGTTCTATTTGTCATAGGCGGATGGTAAACACACGGAGAGATTACAGAAGGAAAAGGCAGATACCCTTTTCATCTTGACATAGCGTTTACTTTGTGTATGTGACTTCTATGTAACTTCTGCTATAATCATGAACGGACGTCCAAAGACCGGGAATACCGACTTTGTGTAGCGGACCACAAAGGCCGTATAAACTTCTAAACATTCACAGTTCACCATATTAAGAAAATCATGTGTTACTCGATCACTATTCTTTCCTATATCAGCACGTCTTTTGTACTTACCATTGCAGATTTAATTCTACAATACTGCGCAGCACGTCCAACAATTTGTTTTCTTTGCAAACAAAGGAGAAAATCGGGCTTCTCTCTTACGCAATTTGTGGTTAATTAATGGTGTTAGATTTCACTTACTAGACAATGAAGCCTTAGACGATATAGAATCCGTTAATTACTCAGCATTCTTTTCCTAACAATCAGCTATTATTCCAGATTGTTTACAGACGGTTAGACACATCGCCATAGGTAAGTCTGGTCTATCAATAAAATCATCGTGCTTAGAAATAAGCGAATTGTGAAATTATTTTACAAGAATATAGGTATTAATTAAAAGGAATTTAAACTAATTACATTGTGTTAAAAATGGACTGGGCCGTACCGATTATAAAAAATATAATACAATAAATTAGATTAAAAAAACTAGAAACTAAAAATATATATTAAGTTGCACATTAAGTACCTATAAGTTCCTAAATTACATGTCGTGAGCACAGAGGTACATCGCCGGAGAAAAGCTTCTTTTAAAGCGTTCAGTTTTACAATTTATAAGGGATGGCCCATCTTTGTTGCGAAGGGAGCGGCCGTGCGCCTGCGACAGAGTCGGTGGAACAAGATGGCGAGGGCGGGACTCGGGCTCTTCTATCTTTTAGATAGTGGTATTAGGGAGCAAATGGACATCAGATTTGCTCAACTTTACGCTCAGAACATTTCCTTGATTCAAGGAGACAAAATAGGGAAATGACGGTGCTCACTAAGTGAATTTTTTCCCTCGTCGGGAGGCTGACATTGTTGTGGTTATATTGTTTTTATTTGTTTATTTTTTTCCTCCTGGATTTTTTTGGTGAAAGGTTTTCACATGGCCCGGTACATGAGACCCCTGAAAAATTCCAGGCAGTAAACAGCTGTACTTCCGGAATGCCCGTTACACGTTGCAAAGATACAGCATTTCTCGGTGATCACGTGTGCTAGCTGGGGTAATTTCATTGGTTAATGCCACAGAACGTTGCGAAACATGATACACGAGTCTCGAAACTCTTGCGTCGATAAGAAATAGAAAAACTTGTGTCTGTTATGTGAAGGCTCATTTTTATCGTGTTGAGACGGTTACGTTTGCCAGAAATAGTGGGCGCAGGAGCCCGTAACCCGGAGCGCACAATTTCAATCAATAGATTTGTGTCACGGCGTGATTTCAAATTAATTGTTTGGACGCGTGCGGACTAGAAACTGAACTTTTCGTGGGAAGTACATGTCTGAAAATAGCTTGGTCTGTAACAATGCCGTAGCATAGCCCTAGTATGGGAGTTGTACGCTCCGGGTTAATTATGGGCTCCCGGTGAGTGATCCTGCTCCACACATACAAACTTCACGTTGTCGTTCCCACCCCCACTCGACGGTACACGACAAAAGTGTGGTCACACACCTTCCACCAGAGATGTCCCCGTGGGTAATAGGCCATTTCCGAATTGCTGTTTGCCTCTGTTTCCAAGCGAGTCTTGGTGCTAAACCATTCAAATGATAATGAGTTTGATCTGCAAGAAAATACAAAACTCATTTGCATTTGAATGGTTGTGCACCAGGACTCCTTTTGGAACTGAGGCAAACAGCAATTCGGAAATGGTCTATTGGCTTGGGTTGGGATCAGCTTGGGTTTCCGGTCAGAGGTATATCGGCTACCCGAGGTGAACTTTTGACCCAGAAGCATTTGGCGGGAAAATTAATTCATCATGGATATCCACAACCGCGAAATGCACGGATTGATTACACTCATTCTTGTGCTTCTCATACAACGACCTCAACTTGACCTAGCAATCCAGCATTTTGTTTTGAGAAGGATGCGCAGAAGGCGCTTGCGATTACGTTTTCTTCGTTTGCTCCAGCTACTCTATTAACTTAATGGAGCTCGCCGTATGTTAGTTGGTCGCCAGCCGAGACGTGCTTGGGTATTTCCTCGTCCGCAGAATTGGTTCCAGCACCTTTTGAACAACCGAGCACTCGATTTCTGGTGGAAAGAAAACTTTCGAGTTTCTCGAGGTACTTTTGAGTTCATCTGCCAGCGTTGAAGGGGCAGTAATGCAGCGGCAAAGTCCTAGAATGCGTGATGCTATTCCGGTTAACAAGCGAGTGGCGTTTGGCTACCGGCCATATTTTTGACATTTGCTGCTTCGCGATTGGCGGAACAGCTTTGTGGTTAGATAAACCATACCACTTGGGTCTGGGAATGTCATGGGTAATTCTTGTGTTCTCTGTGATGTATCCAGTGATTTCCCGTGGGCAGTTTCACTGTGGGAATATCGGTCACACACAAAACACGCACTCCCTTTGGGTAAAGTCCTACTTTCCCGAGGGCAAAAGGGCTAGTGGAACCGCAGCTATTTATTGAAAACTCCCCCGAGTCCGAACAACGGAAAGGTCACGAGTAACGCATAAGCGGAGTATAGCGTTATCGTATTTCCATGATACATTTTACAATCCATCTCGCTCCGTGCTAACGAACGGTCGCGATGGCGAAGGAGTATTTTCCTCTGCTAGCCTTTCTTCTTTACGCCTCTGCGAGCAGCACAGGTGGTGTACTTAAGGGTTCTTCTACGTACACAAACTGCTCGTCAAATGACGGAAAATCCCTGTACCACTTTACGACCAAGTATTTGAGCGGTCAATCGGTTTCGTTGAACGAGTACCGCGGAAACGTGACCCTTCTGTTAAACGTGGCAACATTCTGCGGGTACACTGTTCAATACCTTTACTTGAATGCACTAATGAAGAAGTTTTCGACTCCAGGGAAGTATAGATGTGGTTTTTCCGTCCTGGCGTTTCCGTGCAATCAGTTTCACTACCAAGAGCCCGGAGCTAATGCTCGGGAAATCTGGAATGGTTTGAAGTACGTGAGACCTGGTTTCGGATTTATGCCGAATTTCCCCCTCTTTCACAAAATCCAGGTCAACGGCGACAAGGAAGATGTCATATACACATTCTTGAAGGTACGTACATGATCTGGCTCGAAAAGCTCAGTAGAGTTAAGAATCCCGAACTGGCGCGAGGCAGACCAGTTGACTATTTAAAAGCGCAGCTGAGGAGTTGAACCAGGGACTATCTAGAGCAAGTCCGGCGCATTTACCACTCGGCCAGGCCGCTGAGTGAAGTCACTTGGATACCCCCCTCCCTCCACCACCGAAATAGCTGTGTCATTTACATTCCTATCGAAATTTCCAGCATTTTTTGGGAAACGAGGGTGTGTTCACTTTGACGAGACCGCGGCCATGTTTCAGGATAAGACAAAAAAAAACAGTGAGTTCTACTTTTATGCGAACTTCTTTTATCTCAGTAAAACAATATGACTGCCGGTCACGTGAGGGAGGGCGCAATCTGTATATCCTTGTTTTTGCTTGTGTTTTTGAATAAATTTGGAGTGTACGCTCAGAAAGTATAATTTCGAGATTTATTTGTTGTTTTTCTTGCCAAAGATTCATCAACCATCTGAATATAATTGTTGACTGGTATCATCTCACTGTTCATTGTATTGCCCACCATGTTTTACTTGTTTTTGTTTTGTTTTTTTCAGTCTCGTTGTCCCCTCCCCGGCGGTGTCATTAGTCAAGCTCCGAGTAGTATCTCGTGGTCTCCCGTGAAGAGTACTGACATCAGCTGGAACTTTGAGAAGTTCCTAGTGGATCACAATGGACTCCCCGTCAAAAGATACCTGCCCAGTACCAAGCCATTTGAACTAATCGACGACATCACCACTCTCATTGAAAAATGTTAAAAGTTTGCAAAAGAAGACATTCACTGGGTTTGGACTAAACTTCATTGTAGTGTTCGTATACTCGTTAATGCTGTTGTTGTTTTTGGTTTTTTAATCTACTTCAAGAGAGTATATATTTTATTAACTATGCGAATAACTGTGCAACAGTTTTATAAGTGTCATTGTAATATCTTAATGACGATCACCTCTGCTCAAATGTATGACGGACGATTTTAAAACTGCTCCCTGCAGTGAAATGGTCTCGAGTCGTGTTTCAACTTGTTTAGCTTTCGTGTATTCAGCTTAACAAACAACGAAACAGCTTTGGGCACTGTGCTTGAAAGATGTAATGTGATGTTACAACAAATAATAAACTGTTCATAATCTTACCATAACAATATAGTAGTTTGGAGTGTAATTGCGTGTTGTAGAGCGGCTTTTAACTGACTGTCGTATAAAAACGAATTAATTAAAAAGTAATTACAGACTCAAACACGTTCTAAAGGAAATACACCTTTTAGCTTCCTTTCAGCAAAACACAAAACGAAGTAATTCACTTCTTGGTTTACTAGCCAATCAAAACGCAAATGAAGCGAGCCGTCAAGACAGCCTGGGCCAAGCGCGGGAAAATGCGAGAGTGACTAAATCATAATTGGCTTCAATCTTGTGTCTGATTGGCTGAAAAGTTCGGGAAAGGTTTGTGATTCGACCAAAAGGCCAAACTAAAACCAAAGCTACGGCGTAATTACTTTAGGAACTCAATTAAAAACCGCTCTATTAAAAACTGGATACTATCGAATAGTAGTAATTGGGTGGCCATCTTTCCAAAACACAACGAGGTAAAATGAATCTCATGGCGCAGAGAAGGAGCCTTTATTTCAACTTTAAGCCCAGCCCTTAGTAATAATTTATACTCTCCGCATTCTACTTCTTCTACCTAATACAATTCGACGAGAAAACCTACGCAAAGAATCCACTAAGCCCTTGCTAGCCCCAAACACGACTGTACTGCTGGTAATGTAACAAAAAAGTCTCACATATATTTTTATTATTGTCGTTATTGTTTGTTGCATATTTCTCACGTTTCTTTCTTTTGTTTCTTTTTACTTGTTTTTCTTTCTCTTCTTCTTCGAATTCGTTTTGTCATCATGTTTGTTTCCCGGTGTTGGTTAGACTGCCGCGGTAGTTTCGTCTTCCTCACTATCACTGACCGAGTGGTATGGATTGTCAGGCTCATTGTCGTTTCGGTTGGTCGGTGAATGGTGAAGTTCGATGAAGAGAATGTACAAAATGGCACCCAGTACTCCTCCTAACAAACAGGCCAGAACTGGTACCCAAGCCCAATGATTTGCAGCCCTAAAAATGTCACAAGAAACAACACTGGACTTCATTCATTCATCGTTTCGATAGTTTGTTTATTCTTCTGCTTGTTCAAATCCAACCTCTTCGTTTGCTATGACGAGCCTGTTTTTCGCTGTATGTGATAGTATCAGGAGCTCATTGTTGATTTCGGATTTTCCCAGCGTAACAAATTAATCGGCTTATTGATCGTATGTTGTCCAGTCTGACGTTTGTCGCTCATCTGTAATTTAATTTTATCACGATATAACACGCTAATTGGAGCGGTTTTCACTGTGTCTCAAAGCCACAACTAAAGTAATAACAGAGACCAATGACGGTCTGGGCCCAGTTGTTCAAAGCCCGATTAAGCTAACCCTGGATTAGAGTGAACTTTGATTCGAGTTTCTTTACAAATTCACAAAGATTTTCCCGAAAGATTTTTGCTCGTCACTTATGACTTACACTTTTCTTCCGCTTCGGTCTAAAACCGCTTTTTGAAAGTGTTTTCAGAGGGCGAAATTAAAACGTCGGTTAATTTTTAATCGAGGGTTAGCGTTAATCGGCTTTCGAACAACCGGGCCCTGAAGGAAACGAGTTATGCAGACAACCACAAATCGAAGTAATTCATGAATTGGTTTTACCAGCTAATCAGAGCACAAACACAAGTAGAGGCAGCTGGCGTCAAACTCTGGAAAACAAGATTGACCAAGTCGCGATGGGTCTTCATTATGCTTCTAATTATTACAAGTGGTCACTAATCATTGCATGTCAGCTACTCACGTGAACACCTCCGAACCCCACCCCGCCATAGCAGTAAACAATCTAGGACCCAGATCCCTGGCAGGGTTGATGGCGTAGCCGCAATTAAAGCCAAAAGCGGCGCCAATGACAAACACCACCAAACCAATCATGACAGGTGCCACGCCCTGATCAGGAGGATTGTTATTGCGGTCCAAGATTGCCAAAATGCAGCTCACTAGAAGGGCTGTGCCAAACAGCTGAAAATAAGGAGTAGAGGTAATGCAAAGAAGAAATTAGCAGAGAGAAACAAGAACTTTGAAAGTAAAGAAGTATTTCTACTGTCAGTCGATTACCGCATGAATGAAATGCGAGCACATGTAACAAAATGACTTGACCAGGGCCGTTGCCAGTACTGAGGCGAGCCGAGC
>BLFK01000871.1:3560858-3573156 GCA_014634185.1 Astreopora myriophthalma
TTGTTCCGAAGCACTACTCCGATACCCTATTTTGTAATGTGTTCAAGGTAACACCTAGTATTGCAGTAAGACCATTCTCCCTCGATCTTGCCTCAGAGAACACTTTTTTCTGGCTACGGCCCTGCACTGGACCCCGTTTCTCGAAAGTTCCGAAAAAGTTTGCAGGCTCGAAAAGCAATCTGTCGAACTGCTATCGGCTTATTCTGAAAATATAGTCTTTTAAAATGATTTCAAGACAATACAGAGCACAAAAAGAGTGCAAAATTTCATGGCTCTGAACATCTTCCATTTCAAGATACGGAGGGAATTGTGGCACCCGTGACGCTCCCGAAAAGGTTTGGTGCTTTTGAGAAACGGGCCCCTGGTGACGAAGAATTCATAACCGCAGAGATCTACAGTCACTGAAATTGATTAAGCGTAAACCGGAGCCCATAATGGGCTCCTGGCGTAAATCGGTATCACCTGTAGAAAAAGAGGTGGTCTCGGACCAAGAGTCTCAACTCTTTTCCAACCGTTATTTGTAGTGGTCATCAGCTGAACAAGAATTCCCCTTACCTAGGCAACTTACACCCCACTTGAGAATATCACGCAATGTGTGATACCAAAAAACAATACCTGGTCTGCAAATCCATTTCCAGTGGATACAAAGTCCTGGGGATAAGTGGCCCAGATCCCGGCGGTACCGTTTTCACCGAGCACCTGTCGAACGCCACCGTCAAACGCATTGAGAGCGTCTGCCGAAAAACAAACCAATCAGAAGTAGAAGCAATTGCACGTAGTAGCCGCAAGCAAAAAGATGGTGCGAACAGACTTTTGCATTTCTGATTAGTCGATTTTTGGACCAATCGCAAAGCGTACAAATACAAGGCCGGCCAGAGCAAACGCGATATTACTCTTTATTTACGGTTGATTCCTACCATAGTAAATTCCATACACAACAGCGGACGCGATAAACGCCCCCAGCAACTGAGCAGTACAATATAAGGGAACTTTAATCCAATCCAAACGCCCAATAACTGCAAAGGCAAGCGTTACTGCAGGATTCATGTGGGCACCTGCAAAAAAAAGGGGGGAAACGGTGACCCTATGGAGCTTAAGCTACCCTTCTTTTGCCGCGTCCAACCCTCTGCCTCTTTGGTCAAGCAAATTTGTCACAACTAGCAAAAGGTATACGATTTCAAAGCCGTGTGGACTTAAATACCTGTCAATGTTGGACCCCAGGCCCAGGGCGGGGAGGGGGTGGCTACCCACGTAAAATTGACTCAAAGAGCCTCTCCCTGGGTAGAAATTTGACATGGCCGCCGTCTTCAAAGTATATGCCCGGGGGTGGTGAATTTGACATTCAGTGGCTGCCAAGGGGTCGGGATTTGACTCTAGCTTCTATGCCAAATTCCCCTGGGTCAGCCCGCCGTCCCCGTCCCCGACCCTGGGGTTAAGCATTATGAGTACATTACCTGATATCCCTCCCGCCCAATAACACCCGAGTGTAACGCCGATCCCCCAGCCGAAGTTGACTGAGAAAAAGGTGCCAAATTTCCCTCGACTAAGAACCATCTGGGCCACTGAGCCCACACCAAAGGACTGAAAACAAAAAATCAGAGAAACGACACAAATAAATGACACAACACAACCACACTGGAACTTTACGATAAAAAGTACTAGTTGGTGATCATTACATACCACCAAAATAAACGTAGAAATGAATTCGGCTAGTGCCTCTCGCGGAAAAGGTGGAAGTCTGCCCTGAAATCTTCTTGCCATGATAAAGCGTTCATAGATCGAATATCTGCTCTGAAAGAAATGATGCAACAATGTTGATTAACCAGCTTACTTGAAATGGGCCAAAACAGGAGCCGATTAGTTGGAGCCTCCATATGTTCTGTACCCTTGAGTCAACCCTTTCCCGTTTAGATTTATTTTTAGAACAGCCTTTCCCGCGAAACTGGGCTTTCAGGCTTTCCGCCATTTTTGTTAAGAGGTGTGAAAGCACGTATGTGAATGAAGCATAGTCATAGCTCTGCTCTAATTGGTTGTTACTAATAAGGTGACAAATATTCCGCGAAAACTGTTTCTATGAATAAAACTAAACGGGATAGGGTTGACTCTGAGGGCTTGTATGGGAGATGGAGGCTCCAACTAATCGGCTCCTGGCCAAAATTATTTTTTAAAAAATGAAAAGTTGGTTGCAAGTATTAAGAAAAAAATTGGAATTTCTCGTTGACTGTAATAGCCTGTGTACATCCGCCTCCTCCCCTCAAATAAATCGGGGAGAGTCTCTCTCCCTCTCCCCGATTTATTTGAGGGGAGGAGGCGGATGTACACAGGCTATGACTATAACGGTGCAACTTCCGTGTAAAAGGAGCAGCCGTGTGCAAAAGAAACTTGCCATCCAAATATTGCAACGGCTCCTTTTCTCTAGTATTGTTATTATTATCATTATCGTTATCATTATTACTGCCCTAAAACTGTTGTTTTTCAAAGGTCTTCAGTATGCAATGCTAAACTCGCTATGAGGTCTGACATCTCCGACATGTAACTTGATTTCTAGTAATTGCGTGACTCCTAAGCTACGCATTTAACGCAAGCAGGCGCTTATTCTTTCAGACAGAGATAAGGACAGAGATGAAAATAGCATCTGCTTTGGCTGGCTATCAAGCCACAAGTCTCACCAGAATGGCTCCGAAAAAGAAAATTCATTACTTGCTGACCTCTGTTCGCGTTCAACAATCGGTGCCAATCGGCACCAGTCGGAAGTTTCTCGGAAGACCGACAAGGAAAATGGAGATGTTATCTCACAGGTTGTGCAAGCTCGATACATGAGTATCTGTGCTGTACTATGTTACCCAAGAGTAGAAATATAAGGATTTGTATGGGGAAAACGGTTTTTCTCAAAATTCAAAAAAATATTTACGTTCGCGTTTCTTTGTCCCTGGCACGATATTGCTTCAATACATCCTTTATATCCTCTATATAGAGAGAGGGAAAAGAAGAGGAACCAAAAACCACCTAAATCGCTCTTCATCGACCCAGAAACCGTACTAGAGAAAAAGAAACACAAGACTGAAGCAAGGTAAGCTACTTTTTATTTTAAATCGTAAATATTTTTTTGAATTTTGAGAAAAACCGTTTTCCCCATACAAATCCTTATATTTCTACTCTTGTGTGATATAGTATAGTACAGATACTCATACATCGAGCTTGCGGTACCTGTGCCAAACCCTTCACCCAAACCTGGGGACGGTGAAATACAAATATTACCCAATCCCCCACCACCTCGGGGGTGCGATTTCGCTCGAATCCCTTTCTTGTCCCGACTAACCCCCACCTTGTCCCGGGGTGGGGGGTGGGGGTTTACATTGACTCCTGCATAACCGCAGTGTGTTGTTACCACTTCGCGGCTAAATTTTGTCCGAGCAGAAAAACAAAGAAACTCCTCTGGAACCAGGCTACGTTTCGAATTCTTTATACTGACATCGTTGGTCATCGCTACTGGAATCAGCCGTACGAACTTAACTACTTGTGGGGGTAGGGGGAGCCGCGTTCAAATGGCCGCTAGTTTTGATCGAAGTACAATTTAATCGCACGTACAATCGCCGCTGAAATAACAGGAAACGTCAAATGAAAATTCGATCGAGACATACCTCAGCGTACCTATCGTGCCATTGTTTGCCTCCCACAGAGTAACGAGAAGAGGTAGAAGAGGTATCTTGCAAAAGGAGCACTTACTTTTTCAGCCCGTCCTAAAGAACTATTTATACGATTTGTACCTTCTCTGATTGATGAAGCGAATCAGAACATCATTTGTTTACATTCCTAGGGCTGTTTTTCAGTTACCTGATTCAACTGTGCAACAAAACGAGGTTAAATGCAATTGTTCGTGCCCATCAGCAACTCCAGTGTCCTCCAAACAAACCAGTTTTAACGCACCCTGTTGTTTGATCGGCGGAGCTTCAGTCACGCTGTCACGCCAACAATTTCAAACAAAGAGGATTTGTTTTTCAAATGGCGTTTCTGGGTCATGTTCAAGTGCTGCTTTTTTTGTTTGTGTTTTATTTTTCTCCTAAAGCTCGTTATCTTCTTTTTACTGGCCATTATCATGCTAGCACGTTTTGCTGTATTTTTAATTCCCAACTTTATGTCGTCACATAAAAGCCATTTGTTCTTGTGGTAATTCACATGCCTCTCAGCCAAAAATTCCCGTGGGAGCACGTGCCCTTTTTTTACAAGTTGCTCAGATAAAATAAACTAATTCAAGAAATCTACCTAGTCAATAAAAGTAAAACAAAAATGAATAAGTAATAAATAAATACAAAATGTTCAAGTGACTGAAAAATAAGCGCTTATGCATGCACAGGAAATACAGAAGGCCAGTAAAGAAGAAAATAACTAAAGCCCAGTAAAGACCAAAAATAACCTCAAGCCAACAACTCGGATTTAATCGTTTATTTTGCTTTTTTTTTCCAATTTGTTTGGTCCAAGGCCTCAAAGGCGTGAAATGCCGCATGTGTAGTAGAGTCATGTTAGAGACCTTAAGATACCCCGACATCGCTGTACCGGTACGGGTAGCGTCTCAGTAAACATCATCAAAATCTACCCGCTTCTTCATGTCTTTACTCGTGTTTCATCTACGGGTAAACTGCTGCTGTCTACCCTAGGAAATCACCTGGGTCTACCGGTTAAGCCTTAAGATGCCACCCCAAAATAAAGAGAAAAAAAATAGGGCTACCCGTTACCCGTACACCGATTTACGGGGTCTCTGTTATGTCGGATGCTAGCGCTACACGAGCGTGACCCTGGGTCCCGCTATTGGGGGCACCTTTTCGCATTGTTATTGAACCCCCTTTAGTGTCGGTTTCTTGTTTTGTCGACATTGCTGCGGAATAAACGCCGGAAATCAAGTTTAATCAGTTGCTTTCTACGAAACGCACTGCTACACATGGTAGATTTTTTGGCAAGATTTCCGTACAGGTCCCTACTTCATTATGCATGCATATTCCTAGCAAAACTCTATTCACGCTCGTTCTTTTTGGAAGAGGGTTAGTAGGAATATGCATGTACAAACTGTCGGGAACTGTACGGAAATCTTTCCCAACCTTTCTCTTTAAACCTGCTGATGTACCAAGTCAATAAAAATAAGAACTATTAGTTTATCGATCCTACAAACGTTACATGTATGCCAGCACGGGTGCCACGAAGAGGGCATATTGAGTATGCTCGCTTCTGCAAGCACTTAATTTTTATATCAATTTACTATTTTTTTACAATTAAAAAGGTTATACATGAACATCAACAGTAACCACAACAGCAGTGATGGCAGTGCCAACAATCATAACCACAAGAATAACGCTATTGATGTAGTTCCAGAGCAAAAATTGAAGCATCCAATCTTTTTACTTCAAACATCAGCATATACCCATTTCATTGCTTTGGTCATCTCAAGCCAACAATTAACCAGATCTCACGACTCCCTGTTTGACGACAAAAAGTTCTTAATTCTAAAGTGATGAAAATCTGAACTCTATATTTTATTGCTGGGAGTGCAATACACTGAAATAATTGTTATGGATGCTTGCATTAATACTTGTACATGTAAGTAGCAATACAGTGATACATTCTTAAAATAACATTTGAAATACTCCTTATCCCATACCCACCCATTTCCAGGTTGTATTCTCACCCCTAAGGTAGTGCTCAGTTACTATTTTTGTAAATGCCAGCTGCAACTGGCTTCAACCCAAATCAGCTGGTTTTCAGAGACTTTCGTATCTTTTTTGCTGGTCGTAAGAAAGGATTGTCAAATGAGTCTGTGTTTGGCATGTTTGGTTGTAATATCCCATTTGATGGTGATTCCCTGATGGTTGTCTCCTCAGGAGGTAATTCAATCTCATCAAGATCTCCTACTGCTGATAAATAAGGCAACACGGGTGATTCATTTACGAGTACTGTAAGAAAAGACAAGAAAACACTTCAGAAAAATGAAGCAATGAACTCCATGAATCAAGTCACTTCCATTGAAAGTCCTGAAAACGTAACAAAAGGCAAGGGGGAGTTCCTGTTAAAAGTTAACAATAATGCTCACTGTATCATCACCTAGTAATAAAATGTCAGTTCATTTGGGATGTTCACAACAGCTAGAATGTTTAACATTTTCTGCCATGCAGGTATCTCTTAGAGTTTATGGCAAAGAATAAATGGCAGTGACACTTATTAGGCACTGGTCACTTTCAGATGTACATGACAATCACCAATTTCTGCTTTTCATATCAAGGAATTTTTCTTTTAAAGCGATATTCCTTTAGATTTGGGGTTCAGTAAAGCAACCAGACATCGCTTACATTGGTCTCCCTTGAAGGCTTACATAAATCATGTGTCATCTATAACTTACAAGGAAAAGATGGTGCATCTAAACCTTCACAGATTCCAGAACTGAGTTCAGCTGTCTTGGCTAAAAATCTATCAAATCAAAAACACCCAATGTAAGAGGATATCATTCCACATCAATTTAATAATAATAGAAACTTAGAAACTATGAGACAATTGCTTAAAATTCTCCAGAAAGTGTGAGGATCACTTCTTCAATTCAGAAACTTTATAGAAGTTTGAAAACACTTTGTTTTGTTGCATGTATCTGTACTATAAGATTGATCACTTGAGTGCACACTGCGATGGGGATCAAAGTTGAAGGTAAATACCGGTATTAGCAATGCTTAAGATTAAATTTATCTCACTTTGATAATCCTTCTTCAATGTCTTTTCTCTGTGCTGCATACTTCTCTCTCACCGACTCGTACTCCTTACTTGACTGTCTGAAGGCCTATGTGAGAATAACACTCGAGGCTTAGTTGAATTTTAGTATTAAATGCTAAAATGATGGAGCATTAACCTTAACCATTCTGCCTTTTGCAGTAATTTGACATGTACATCTGTAGTTGCAAAAGGCAAGAAAAGGTGGTCAGGAGTTACATCTTCTGTAAGGAAACAATAGCAGAGGATAAGCCTTCAAGCCCTGCTCTTCTAATCTTAACTTTAACGCAGTGGCCACTACAACACTACCACAAATAATTTTATATACAACCAACCACCTTAAGATGCATCCATCTGACTCCTCAAATGTAATCATTTTAAAAACCAACTTACTGGTGTCTTGATGTAAGAGTGTGGATCAGGAAGTGGAGGCAAGTGGGCTGGAATGTATGCAGGACGGGTCTGTCTGGTGCCAGCTGCTAATGACTTTGGTACCGGCGCAATACGAGATTTTAGTGCTAGGAGCAAAAGTATGGAATTAATATACATAGAGCTGGAATTAATCCAGGACTATTAAATTGTCTTGATTCCTTCACACCATGACTGAGCTCTGCAAGGAATCATCATGCTGACTAGTCATTACCAATGTTACTACCGGTATCCTGATTTCCTCATGCCCAGTAAAACATTAACCTCACAGGCATTCAAATAGGCTGGCAATGAGAGACTACTGAAGATCAGTAAACAACAATAAAAATGACAGTAAGAAACTCACGGTTGTTGACATGGATTCGATTTGAACGCTTTCCATAAGTTGGCAGAGAGTCAAGATCAGCTCCTATTAAAATAACAATCAAACAAGGAGCTAAGAGTTTTGCTTAATATTTACATGACTGTGAGGACCAATGATAAAAAAGTTACATCACTTGCTTCAGCATAAGATTAAAGTAATAATTGCTTTCATTATTATTTTAATTATATTTATTATTATATTATATTTAATATTTAATTACTTTAATAATTATTATTGATAATGCAACATACCCAAGTCAATTAAAGCCACTTTAACATCACTTAGAGTCGGCTTGACACGCGCTGAAAGCTCACAGCTGAGTTTACAGCTTTGCCCAAGTTCTGACAAATCTAAAGCAAAACGAGAGAGAGAGGAGCATATACAGTATCAGCTCAACAGCTCCATGAGTTTTCATTGGCATAAAGAGTATCTAATTGCTGAACGAAATGATACATGAAATGAATCATACATTGAACACGGATGTGAAATCAAGTGAAATCAATCATAACTGCGAGGATCATAGCTTCACTTGTATCAAATCGCATTACACATTGTGAGATCTGCAATGCAATGTGTCCCAAATACATGGGATAGTATGAAGACAATTTTGTGATGGTGAAGGGTAGCACCAATGTGCACATGCTAAAGGATAGGTGAATGCAGCCTTGGAATTGATCAAATTTTAGCATTTCACTGGAATTAAGCTTTTGATTAGTGCCAACAAATGATCACATTTACCAGTGCTATCGTTCCTAAGATTTCTGATAATAATTATCAGTAATTATGAGTTTGCTTTGAAAAAAAGAGGAAGTGACTGAAGCCAGTTTTCAAACACAAAGTAATGCTAGGGTAAATCTGTGGTGGTGTATGACATTTGCAGACTGCAGGCCACCTACAAATAGCGCTGATAAACAGTATTTAAGTCTAAGCACCCATTTTAGAACGGGTAGCTAGCTTTCAATAATGCGAGTTGGGGTTAGGTTAAGGTTTATACTTTGCGGTCGACGTATGCAGTCTGCAAGTGTAAGGCACCGCAATAAATCAGAGCAAAAATGTTTAGATTTCTTTTCCTACACAGAAATGCACCTTCCCGTTTAAAGAGATACGTAATCGGTTGCAAGATGGCAACTGATCAAGATCTGATCTGTTGACAACGTACAGAGCTCGATTGGACAAAAGCAAAATACACAAACGTAAGAATGATTTCTCACAGCTTTGAAGCATTTCAGTTAGAGTCTCCAGAGCTATCTTGGAAGCGGATGCAAACCCCTGTTCTCGCAGTAGTGCGCAAATAGAGATTTCGAGAAGTCGCCGGTTTACTGAACTGACGTCCGCCATCTTGATGCCCCAAGAGATTGCCCAGCATCCTCCATGCGTGTCAATGACCTCAGGAACCAGTGTCCCTGTTAGGGGGAGGGGGAGGGGGAACGACGCTTTCGCACACCCTGGGAACGAAAGTTGGCTTACTTTGAAATGGTCTGAAATCAGGCGTGGGTTTCTGCAAACCGAGAGAATTCTCATCCATCAGGCAAAGTATAGTATATTTCTTGAGCACAAATTAGTTTTATTTATTTACTTATTTATTTATTACAATTGGGCTTCAATGGCACATAAAAAATGCCATAAGAATTATTGATCCGGTAAGGATACCCCATACTACGGCACATCACCTTTACCAAATATAGAAATTTAAGAATCAATAGCAGTAAAACATATCTACATACAGAAAATTATTACAATAACAGTGGCTGGTGTTGATTAGTACAAAGTTCACTCACTACTCCAGGTTTAAAGATACACGTATCAATATAATATGAAGAACGCACTTCCATGTGGGGGAGGGGGGGGGGAGTCCACATTTCGACCATTTGATTTAGAAAGCCAAATTCAAAAACAAGTCTCCGAGCATAATTTTGAGAAAGAGTTCATCAGCATACTGCATTGAGTAACAAGCATAATTTCTCACAACACAATAAAACCACTGAAAGCCTTCCAAAAAAAAATAGTTGTTTGGGATGTGAATATGATCAAATGCACATTATAAGTAAAGTAGAAATCAAATTAATTCAATTCGGATGTTTCCATTTTGACGAGACGGGGAAACTGATGTACCCCAGAGAAAAACCTCTCAGAGTGCAGAAGAAAACCAACAAAAATTAATGAAACCCACTTGTGACAGAGTCCAGGAATGAAACCCATCGGTGCAAGGCGCCACTGTTCCAGCCCTGTTCCCCTCAAGAATAATTTAAAGTAGGCAGTGGCTATTCATATGACCACTTCTATTTTCTATTCATACAGGATTCTTTAGTGTTCATTTGTAGCTGTACATATATTTATGGTTTAGCAGGAAGCTTCAGCCATTTATTATGTTTATACGATTGTCATGTCATTAAAAGGTGACACATAACTGGTGAACATGATAACTTGGACAAATTCCTATTCATACATGAATAGGAATGGGCCATGATAATACTATTCACCTTGCAATCATCACAGGGCCATAAGATCTTCATCACAGAATACAGGAATGCACTCATTATCAGAAAATAACAGCCTTAAGATATTCTTTATGAATTACTGTACTTAGATGTTGAACACACCGTTTTAAAAGACTAATTCCTCAAGCCTGCTGTATGAATGGTCTTGAATTCATTATTATTTTACAGTACAAATGCATGCACAGTATGTGCACAATATAAAGTTAGGAGGGGGGGCTATTTTAATCACTTCTTACTAATGGAAATGAGAACTAGGAGAGAAAAGTTTATTTATACAGTTATCTACACTAAACAAGTCATAGAAACCCTTTATCGTCTTGACTAGCAACTACCAACTGCCTATTGATACTTGCCACAAAAATTAATTATAACTGCTTGATCAAACACATTGTAAATGCACATTAATATGGGAGGTGATCACTAATGATAAAATGAGTTGTAAACAAATTATCTGACTAATACTGTGGTAAAAAAGTAAAAAGAGAGTGCAACATACATGTTTTTTGGTACTAGGCCTGTAGGAGTTGTCACCCATTCAAACATAAAGGCTGGCACGCATGAAGGGTTTTGTTCCTGAAGCAATATGATCCAGGGTCATTTTGCACAGCCAGTGCACAGAATTTTTGCCCCACAGATCTTGCTCCCAAATAAATTAACAGTTTAACATCATGGAGTATTTTGCAGGGTGGAAATTCTGCTCCTGGAGATCGATTAAACCCATCAAGTCATTCGTACACACAAGGCGGCATGACCCTGGAGCATGCACTGCTACAGGAGCAAAACCCTTAACAGCCGTAAAATCTAATCGGATAGCTTTCTTTCTCAATTTAACCTGCCAAGGGTAAAAATGTATAACAGAAAAGCACTTCATGTCAATCCAGCTGTCTAAAACTGAAAAATATTAAGAGAGGTATTTATTAAAAAATACCAAAATTTAGCTGTGTAAAGTCCTGCAAAAAAAAGTAACAAACTGCAAAAAGAAATTACAAACTCTAACAACAAAAGTTACCATTCATCAAACAAATGCCATGTTGCACACCTTTTATATAATCACCAACTATGAAAACAGGTCAATACACTGTGGACTTTTGTGAATAATAGTGACTGTGGTGATTAAATTGACAATTCCAGGCATGCCTGGAAAATATACATACAAAAACCCCACAATAGTAGTGCTTAAATGCAACTGAAGTGCCAACATTTACAATGTGTAGGTGAACCATTAAAGAAGAAGAATATTTTCCCTGCTCAACAGAGATTGCTTTTCACAAAAACTGGAATGTACTTCATATATAACAAAAAATAATAAAGAATTTATAAATCTGCACTGTACAAAGTCAATACCGGATACTGGTGATAATAGCATACCATCTCGTCGTCATTAAATGTATTCTAACGTAAAATACAGGGTGTATAAAGAGAATCATTTTACACTGTACACTGTTTTGTTTGTTTGTTTGTTTTTTCATTTAAAAATTGGCAATATTCCTGGGTTTTTTTTCTTCCTTGGTATGTGCAAGTATCATAGAGCCTGCAAGAAAAAAAGGAGGCCAAGACAATGGATCAATATTGAAGGGCTCAGCAAAAACATGTACGTACATTTTTTAGTGCACATGACCATTTTGTGAAATTGCAGCCCAACTTCTTGCAATGCACGCTGATTAAGTTATGAAATTACCTATACTAAGTGGTGTGAAGAAAATGACAAAGAAAAAGAAAAAAATTCCGGGCACTGGGAGGGCAGCATGGGGCACAACAGGGAAAAAAAATATGAAAATACACAGAAAATAATTATAGCATGTGGAAGTTCACCTCACAATGTTAGCGCAGTTGAATCGGTGGAAATTGGCCATGATTTGCAAAATGAGCCCTTCAGTTATGGATGGAGATTTGATTTGTCCATGCAGTTCATAACTTTGCATGCACATGTAAATCAAACACTGTTTACCAGCAAATCAACAAAACCAGACTTCTTTGCGATCGTTTTCATAAAGAAATCTGTAATTGTATATACTCACAATTTCCTATAGTCCATGATAAACCTCCAGCATAACATCCCATAAACCTCCTGGGTGACAGTAAGATGGAATGCAGTGCATCTGGTACTCTGGTCTGTGTCTGCAAACACAAAAGAACCTGATGAATATATGGTTATATATGGTTTATCTCCACTACTCTTGCCTGTCTTTGGTTCATTGGCTGCCATGACTCCAAATGCTATGTTGAAGCATGGAATTCACATGGAGATGCGACTTCATGTACA
>BLFK01000871.1:3600645-3613145 GCA_014634185.1 Astreopora myriophthalma
TTAAATCCCTAAAAGTGATATTCAGTCCTCTATGTCAACTCTTCTTCAATAATATTTGGATCTGCCAGAACAGTTTTTTTTTCCATAATGTTAATTAACACAGTACCAGAATGCTTTGGGTCAGGTATAATGTGATCCATGTCAATTCTTCTCACTCATTATGGAGAGCACAGCTGACTATCTGCCATCTCCTTCACAGCATTTCCAAACTCTTCAACTATTATCTGTGGATCTCGCAGCACAGCTGCATCACCTACAACTCCCAAAATAACTTTCCCTGCATAAGAGAAAATGGATAGTCCCACTCCGACATTATCCTTATGTGGAGGAAAAAATATCATGTACTTCATGTGGCTGCCTTTGACAGTGTACATGTTTTGTGGACCAGCAACATTTGAAAACACACAAGTTGCTTTTTTGAAAACTGATGAATTGACTTTAGAAGTAACCATCTGTGGAAAAAGTTCATGTGAAAGGTATGTGACACCAGCTGCGGCAAAAGGTTCACCAGACACTTTAGCCTCCTTCATGCGGGCTTTTGTCTCATACAATTGTTTTTGAAGACCATCAGTACCAACGGCCAGTTTGGGGAAAATAAAAGTGAAGTCGTTTTTAAAGCCAAGTTCTTTAGATGAAGCTGATGAACGGACATCTACAGCAACAGATGCAGTGATGTCATCAGGACTCTTGACACCCTTTCTCTGGAAGTACCTTCTCACTGCAAGGGCAAGGCAAGACATCAATACGTCATTGACAGTTGTTGCAGTGGCTGATTTGATGTCTTTGATCAACTGAAGATTAAATGTTTCATTCCACGTAACCTTCTTCACTCCACTAAGATTTCGCCCGTGTAGTAGGGATCGGTCAGCAGGCATGAGTAGTAACTTCAGGAAGTACCTGGGTGCTATGAATGCTGCTTTGGCCAGAAGGAGTGACCTGCCCATCGATGAAAAATTTTGAGGCTCTTTTTGAGGGATTACGTTGTCTGGAAATTTGTAAATTAGGAATTTTATTAGAGAAATTCCATCAGCAACACAGTGCATCATTCTAAACAGAAGTATTATATCATTGTCACCAAAGTTAGTTGGAATACAACACAAATACCAAGGAGGTCTTCCTTCGGGCAAAGGTTTATTGCTCAGCTGTGCGACAATCTCTTCTAACTCGTCTTTTGAGCGGGGCACATCTCCCTCCCATTTGAACACGTGATTTTTTATGTTGAAGGAATGGTCCTCCACGAAAAAGTGCTGAAACCAACCAGGTTGAACACAGCAGCGAGATCTGGGATACATTAGTTCTCCGTTGTCTTTCTTTGCATGCACTAGGCGTTCCAAAATGGCTTCACGAAAACTGCTAATTCTGTCTTCAACACTGCCTTTATTTTCAAAGCAAAACACCGCATTGACAACGAGTTGGTTCTGTCTGTCGACCGGCAACAATGAGGCGTCCATGCCGGTCAAGTGGAATCCACCGGAGATCATCTTCACTACGACACGCTCAGCTTTCTTCAAGATGTAGAACACCACGATATAAAACGTAAGCAAAGGAGCTACGAAAGGAAGAAGAACAAGAACAACCGCATAGGATAGAATGCATTCTGCAATGAACCTGGCAGTAGACAGTAACACTGAGATCATCTCTTGATCAAGACTGGTTTCTCCTCGAAATCTTCGAATGCTGGCAAGTTATTACGTTCGCTGTACAGCTCGATTAACAGAGAGGAAAGCGCAGGGCAGTCCCTAAGTCTGAAATTCTGAATTATGATTGGTCAATCTGTTGAAAGTATTTTGATATTTATCCTTGTACTTTGTACTACGGTAATCACCGGCTCGAATATTGCGTGACTTAGGCGGGCCACTCAACGGCTGGTATTGCATAAGCATATCTCTGCGACGTTTCCACACACGAAATAAGCACAAGAAAATGAAGCATACGCAAGCGCAGCAACGGCCGAAGAAATACGAGCTTCTGTTAATTTTAGGAGTTGAGCTTAGGCTTATTTCACGTCCGTTCCCACTGCGACATATAAAGCATAACATAAGCATAAGAAGAACGAACTCTGCTCGTTCTTCTTGTGCTTATGCTTATGTCGTGGGTGTTCTTGCTCACTTATGCCTAGTGTTTATGCTTGTGCTTATGCGCCAGTGAAAACCTGCCTCGCCTTAGGGTTCTCGGACATTCAGTTATTTGCTATGTCAATTTTTGCTGCATCAATGGGCTTGACGAGCGTTTTTCTTTCTCCCATCCATTTTATTCGCCTTGCATCCCCGGTCAGTCGTCACAGATAACATCTGACATACATAAAAAATTTGTGGTTGACCCTTTTAGGCGACCGTAGTCAATACTTATTAATCTAAATCACGTGCACGAATTTGAAACCACGCTTACTACGAGTACTATATCACGATCTTGAACGTCTTTCAATATATTTAGCACCGTACTAGTTTGCCACGTTGTGTGTAAGCATAGGAGGTTTTTCGTTGTTCACGATCACTGGTACTCCACAGCATATCTCGTTTTATACATTGCTGTATTTTATTTTATTTATTTATTTATTATTATTTTTTTTATGAGAACCATACCATAATTTGTCATCTGCGAGCAACGTAAATGTTTGATAAAATATAAACAGGTTCATTCAATTAACGATTGTTCTGTAAAGGTTTCACTTGTTACCTTATATTGTTACCTTATATTAAAAGCCCGTTGTTTCAATACTAGGGTGCTTTATAAACATTAAAGGCATATAAGCAAGTTTTGTAAGCCGAACCTGTTCTGCAAGTAGAGGTCCGTTATGAAGTTACGTCACTTAATTCAACACCTGCCAAGCTGCAGTTTTTGAAAGCAGCAATTCTACCACAGATGATGTATTGCAGAGCCATATGTCATTTCTGCTAGCAAAGAAAGAAAACTAGAGCGCGCCTGCGGGTCATTCTGTGACCGGAATGTAGCACACGACCAACTGTTGGACTGGGCGGCTTCCCAATCTAAGAAACACGAAATTGCTATCATTGTGCGTATAACGTTAAGTACGGACTTTGCCACAGGTACATCTGTAATTTATTTTCATTGAATAGCGCAAAGACCTTAATTAAGAGTAAAAGATTTCAGAATCTCAGATATAGCTTTCGCCCTCCTTTCTGGTCTAAGCTGGTCTCATCAACTGCTTTAATGGAAAAAACAGCAGCTTACGCTATCCTAGGGCTTGTGTAGGTAATAAGGTAGATGTTGCTAAGAGCAACTCAAGTGCTGCGACGAAATTGATAAAGTAATAAAAATGAATAGCCTTCACCTGCATTTTGGATTTCGGTTGAGGAATGATCTAATCTGTCTCTGTCACAGTCATTCCTGTTCGCTGTTATTCTCAATGAATTTCGGCTTAATCATTTGTTAGCTCTGTTTTAGTGATTAATAAACGATTAACTCTCTCGGAGTTGGACCAGTAACATGAAGTTCGAAGGGAGAAACATGATCGGATGAGATATAGAACACAAAATTAAGTCGGCAAGGTCAATTTTCCTCTAATGCAATTTTTGGTACCCCACTAAAACACTTTTTCTTGTATTCGATATGTCAAATGATTTATCATAATTGGGTTTACTAACATGAACTTTTAAAACAAACAAAGAAACTCGTGACCACTCAAAAACATAAAATAACATTTAAAAAAAATTAATGAGGGGCGGGAGGGCAAGGCAGGTCAGGCAAAGACGGAAGGCAGCAAAACAACTCAAATTTGAACGACCATGTGACCTGACCCCCCCTTCCCCCACCTTTTTTCCTGGTACACAAGAACCCATACTCCCAGCTGTGTGAAAAAAAAAAAAAACGTTTTTTGCTTCATTCATTTCTCAGCCAAAGGAAAACCACACTTATTGAGCAGTTCTTATTTACAACCTTTCCCGAATATTCCCACACCATCGAATCACCTAAACTTAAGACAGGTTCAAATCGCCAAGAAAAAGAAAATTAAAAAACTCCACTGAATCCGCCTGGAACAAATCATAAGAATGGAGAAAAACTCTTCTGTAATTTTGAGGAAATAATTTCAGTTCGAAATTAGTAAATAACATCGAATGCAACACCGTAAGGACCACCACCAAAACAGAGTTTTCACCGGAACCCCCTGGTTACTGCGATCTTTTCAGTCAATGTGAATTTGGAGTTTAGTCACGTAAATTAGACGGCAATTCAGTTCCAAATGACCCATGAAAATGCACGGCATACTACACTACTTGCTCTATGATTGGATAAAAAAAGACTTGCGCTAACTTTTCAACTAATTAGATGCAAAATTAAAACCAACTGCGACTACGTCACTCTCGTTTCCCCGCGCTTGGCGCAGGCTTCGTTTACTTGCTCTGCGTTCTAATTGGCTAGTAAACCAACTCGTGAATGAGTTCGATTTGTGATTGGCTGAAGGGCGTATTTTTATCAAAACGTGATTGGTTCAGTAACTTAGTTATTACTTAGGTTTAGGTTTTACCACAGTCAATTGAAAACCGCTGTATTAGGCAATCGTGTTCCTTAGAACCTGAATAGACAGATAATATGACTACAGAACTTCGAATTACAGAGATTTCCTGGTTCAACTTAGATTTCCAGACTTTTCCCTAGATTTTCCTGACTTCACAAGATTCGCACCCTCGAGACTTGACGCTATATACGCTACGTAATTCTCTTTTCAACAGAACCTATATGTTTGGAATGAAAGGAATACTATACCACTGATTCGCTTAATCCTAAATATCATGCACAATAGTCTCAAAACAACAAATTCATTCTGAGGAGGATTCGGATCGAGTACTTTGGCAGTTCTGCAACCTCGTCCCCACGGTCTTCTCGGCTACCATGTTGAAGGCTGAGAAGACGGCTTGTGGGCGACGTTGGCAGTTTTCATATTGATATTTGTAGAGTCCTGTAAGGGCAGACCTAACAGGAACTGCCAAGGCAATATTTAGAAACTAAACATTTGACGGAGTGAAGTTTGACTACAGCTTTATAAAAAAGGACTGTCATTTAATAACGTTCAATTTTCCTTATGATCGCAAAACAAAGCCTTAAAGCTTTGTTCCTCACCAAAAGAATCATCCGACAAATGAAGGAATGCACAAAACTCTGCACGTGATGTTCATTACCCGTTGTCAACTCTTCTATAGTAATATTTGGATGTGAAAGTACATACTTTTTTTTCACTACAATGTTAATTAAAACATTAGCAGAATGCTGAGGATGGCAAAGGGTAGTCTCGTGACTCGTGATCGGCGTTTTTTTTTCCCGTGAAATGTGAAATGGCTATTTTTTTCCTCGTGAATCGTGATTTCCATAGCAGCCATGAGGGGTGAGTTTCCAAAATTATTTTCCGTGAAACGAGAATTACATATTTAATTCACCGTGAACTATGATTTTCACTATGTCTTCGTTTTCGTGAATTATGAAAGAACCGTTTTATTTTCCGTGAAACGTGATCTAGACCCCACCCCCTCCCTTACCACCGATCGATGCTTTGGGTCAGTTCTTATGCGACGCATGTCAGTTCATGACACTGCCTTTATCATGCAAAACACAACTGGCCATCTCATTCACAATATTTCCACACTCTTCTACAATAGTCTCCGGATCTGGCAGTACAGAGACATCACCTATAACTCCTACAACAACTTTATCTGCATAAGAGAAAATGGCTAGTCCAACTCCAATTTCGTCTTTATTCGGAGGAAAAAATATCATGTATTTCATACGGCTGCCTTTGACACAACAAATGTGCTGTGGACCAGGAAGATTTGACAGAACGCAAGTTGCTTTGTTAGACACCAATGAACCAACTTTAGACGAGAAAAACACCGGACACAGTTCCTGCATGAGGAACATGACACCAGCTGCGGCGAGTGGTTCACCGGACGCTTTGACTTCCTTCATGCGGGCTCTTGTCTCGTACAATTGCTTTAGGACACCTTCGGTACCAACAGCCACTTTGGGGAAAATAAACGTGAAGTTGTTTTCTAAGTCAAGCTTTTTAGATGAAGCTGATGAGCGGACGTCAATAGCAACAGATGCAATGATGTCATCAGGATTCTCGACACCCTTTCTCTGAAAGTACCTCCTTACTGCAAGGACAAAGCAAGACATCAATACATCATTGACAGTTGTTCTAGTGACTGATTTGATGTCTTTGATCAACTGATGATTAAATGTTTCATCCCATGCAACCTTCTTTACTCCACTGAGTTTTGGCCCGTGCAATAAGGATCGGTCAGCAGGCGTGAGTGGTGTCTTCAAGAGGTACAGTGGTGCTATAAACGCTGCTTTTGCCAGAAGCAGTGATCTGCCCACGGATGAAAAGTTTTGCGGCTCTTCTTGAGGGGTTACCTCATCTGAAAGTTTGTGAATTATGAATTTCATTAAAGAAAGTCCATCAGCAACAGAGTGCATCATTCTAAATAAAGGCATAATATCATTGTCGCCAAAGGCTGTTGGAATACAACAGAAAAACCATGGAGATCTTCCTTCGGGCAAAGGTTCATTGCTCAGCTTTGCAACAATCTCTGCTAACTCGTCTTTTGAGCGGGGCACCTCGCCTTCCCATTTGAACACGTGATTTTCGATGTTGAAGTATTGGTCTTCCTCAAAAAAGTACTGAAACCAGCCAGGTCGAATACAGCAGCGAACTCTGTGATACATTAGTTCTCCGTTGCATTTCTTTGCGTAAACGAGGCGTTCCAAAAGGGCTTGCCGGAAATTGTTTACCCAATCATCAACGCTTCCGAGATTGTCGAAGCAAAATAACACATTGAGGATGAGCGGGTCTTTCTCGTTCGGTAGCATTGCGGCGTCCATGCCAGTCAAGTGGTATCCACCGGAGGTGATCTTCACTACAAGACGCTCAGCTATTTTCAAGATGTAAAACACCACGAGAAAAGGAAGCAAAGGGGCTAAGACGGGAAGAAGAACCAGAAGAACTGCATAGGATAGCAGGCATTGTGCAATGAACCAAGCATTAGACATCGCCGTCTGTCCATTAAGATCGGTTTCTGCTCCAAATGTTGGTATGCCAGTGTTCTGCGTGGCAGTGCTCATGTTTCGTTCGCTTCAGAGCTTGAAAAGATTACAGACTTTATTTGGGAATTCATTGAGCCTGTTTTGATATTTACCTGTACTTTGCACCAACACGACCAACACGTGACGTAAGATCGTGTCCGTCTTCAGACCGTTCAGTGCTATGCCAAATGCGGAAATATGAAGGTGTCATCAAGTTGGCTTCAGCTAATATCAGTTTCCTTGTCAGCTAAATTCTTTTTCTTTCAATTTTATATCATCTCTCGTGCAGACTGTACGATTAAGGTATCCATGTCAGTATCACGTGTTTTTGCAAGTTGACGCATGCCTTTAATCAAATCAAGAAGAATGACGGTAATTTCTGATCAATTGTACTTTCGAGGGCGCTGAACATGAAGGATGGCTCCCAACGTCGGGGTTCTTCCCCACAACTGCAGAGTTTTGCGAAGGTTTAAACGACTTTTTGCAGCAGTGTGGACTGCGTTGTCAAGCTGGAGAATTCCGATGGTGGTAAACATATTAACGGTCTGCGTTCAGGCTCGTTGTATTCTATGTCAAGAATTTTTGTGTGTGTGTGTGATTTCTTGTGTCTTTTGTTGCTCGCACGATTGCAGCAGTCATCGTACAGCGCGCAATATGCAAACACAATTCATTTCTGTTTGCGATACTGTACGTCCCATGGGTTGAAAATCGTTTAAATGACAATATCTCGCGACTATAGTTGACGTTAATTAAAATGCCTTGTCTTTAGAGTGGTAAGCGCCTTTACATAAAAGCAGATTCCAGTTCGAATAAACAGCAATGTCCCAGAATATAATAACTCTCTAGTGCTAATACCCTAGCTATTGCGTGGAGCAATAATTGGAGCTACTGTAGATTACTGGGCGCCAAAAATTGCCGAAAATTAGTGCAACTGTTCACGGCACTTGATCAGACGCATTCAATTGTAATAGTAAAAAAGAGGTATATTTTACTCAAAAAGGAGGCATATGTGTTCGCTCTGACGTATTGTATCAAAGTGTATTGAGACAGCCGTGCCACGATGATGATTAAGAGACTAGAAAATACCGGGCTGCAAAACATAGTGTAGTTTAGCGTAAAAGCTTTAATAAGCCCCCTTCCCTCTCTGATTAGCTCCCCTCCCCCTAATATACAAGTCCGATTTTGTAAACATCCTCGCTTCCTCTACCCTGGATGCCAGAGAAATCTTTTCAGAACGCCGCGCTGGCAAGCGCACGAAGCGCTGAAGAGGCAAAAAAAGTACTCCTCCTCGGCGCTTCGCTCGCTCGCCAGCAGACATATAACATTGTAAAAAAAAGTTACCTTAGCACCCAGGGTACGTTCCCTCATTTTCCCTTTAGAAAATCACATTGTTTATTACATGTAAGCCCCACCCCTAGGTTTCCTTATTTTTACAATAATTAGAGTTAAGTAAATACAGATATAAAGTCAACAATTTGAGCTACCAGATGTTAATATCATTATGTACATAAGCATGAATTTAAAAGGAGCCACATACTTTAATAACTGTGCCGGAGTATTGCTACACAATATTACAATTAATTTCTCATTTAAATCATGTTTTTCTGAACCTCTTCGCCTAATTTCACTCAATCGATGAAAAATAATTTCAAAGATTTTAATATTACAACTCTTAAGCTAATAGTCGTTGCAATCCCAGATTTCAACTTGGACACAACGCTCACCTTCAGGAATGTTGTTTTCATTGCCACTTCGAGGAGCACCGGAAAATGGTCACAAAAGAAACCGAATTATCCGTCTTCTAGACGCCATGCTTCATTGTGGCTGGTACTTGTACTTGAATAAATTTTACATCCGGATCGACACACTACCGCTAACGTTTTCTGAAATGGCCCGAGGAGAACGAAATAACCTAGTTTATAGTACACCCTACCTTAAGGTAAGCCTTTTCCCTTTCATGTAAGTTTACCAGACGCATCGCTCACTTCTGTATACAAAATCGCTTACTTGCACGTGTTTACCTTTGATCACCATTTTGAATTTTCCGCGGGCAAAGGCTGGGCTCCAGCCTCGACAACAATCTTGGCGGAGAACTGGGGGAAAATAGCTCGTGCCCAGGAAAATCGCGTCACAAAGGAAAAGAGGCAAAAACGAACAGCAAGCAAATAAAGTTTAAAAGGCCATTTACTGGGTTAGTGTTCGGAATAGTATCACTGTGGACAGTTTCTCAATTCTAATCGGCCTGTTTGAAGGTACATGATTCCAAGCAAAGAGAAAGGTGCCGTTCCAGTGACATCAAAATCAAAAGGTGCCAATTAGTGACGAACAAACATAATGAAGAATGATAACCGCCTTAATGTTTCTCGTTTTCAAATTGTGAAAATGGATCGTTAGTCATCATTGGAGGATGGAGTTCAGCAGTCAACTGCTCACAGTGACGAGGAAAATGTCTCTAGGCTTCAGTTAGAGAGAGCCATCGCAGATGATTTTAATAGTTACGACTGTTTCGTGAAGCCATTTCACCCACTTAATGAAGATAAACAAAACAAGAATGAAGTGGGAAATACGCCTTGTGATGGAGCAGGGCAGCAGCAGATCTGCCCGAGAGGCAAGGCTGGTGAAACGGTAAGCTAGGATTGCTCACATATTCGCGTGCAGTGGCGAGATCTATTGGTTCTCGGCCCGCACATTGATGATTTTAGCATTTGCAATAAGACTCTGACCGCGCCTTCCTCAGTTTTCTTTTGTTCTTTCTTGTCATCGTATTTGTCATATGTTTAAGGTGCTCTGTTGCTGTAGAGATCAACCAGCTCATTGCCAAATAACTTGAAGCATGAATAAATGAATAATTTTATCCAATTATGCCTCCTGTAGGACAGTGGAAATGAACGGAACGACACTTTACCCCCCAAAACAACACCAAATATCTTTGACGTGGAGAGCAGGTTGAAGGCATATCTTTACGATATCTTCAGATTGAAGAGAATTCTAGGAGAGAAGATGAAAGAAGTTGAAGAGATCACTGTAGAAAAGGAAGAGCTTGAGTCAAGCATTCAAAATGCTCTCCACAAGCTATGGACCAAAGAAAAAGAGCTCCATGCCCATCGGAAGACCTCATTTGAGCGCGAGAAAACCTTGCATGACAGCGTGAGACAGGAATCCGCCCGTTCAGAGGAATTAGCAATTCAGATGCAGTCGAAAAGAGAACAGAACGATGTTTTACAAGAACAGGTCTACCGACTGGAGCAACAGCTGTTGTTGGTCAAAGGAACTACTGAACAGCGAAAGACAAATTGCCAGACCACGAGGGTACCCAAGCATCTCTCAAGAAGATGACAGTTAAATTAATGGGCCAAATTGCTGACGTTATGTCGGCTCAAAATAAACAGGCACCTGAAGTTGTAGATCTTCCATCTAGTACAAGCGTCGCAGATACTAGCTCCGAATCAGGTTTCTCTGAAAAATACAGCGAAAGTGCAAAAGAAACCACAGAAGGTGATCTCTCTGAAGAAGCGGAGACGCTAAAGTTGAAGGAACGTTTCTACGGCTCAACGAAAGGAGATAAAAGCATTGATGTCAAATATTCAGGATATCTTGCAAAAAATCAACGTGGACTCTAAGATGCATGCCCAGGAATGGCTGACGAGAAAAGAACCTAAAGTACTCTTGGACGATATCTACGAGGCTTACTGCCGGGGAAAATCAAAGATAGTTGATCTGGAAGAGCAGAACGTTCGTTAACTGGAGCATCTTCAAGATACCGAACAAGATCTTTGCTCCACCGAAGGCAGGATTCAGCGAATATGGGTCAACATTTCTCTTCACGAGAAATTGAGCGTGTTCTTGCCAAAAATCAATTCACTCTTCAAGACAATCAAGATCGGAGACGATTAAATGCGTCCCTAGAAAATAAGATGACTGATCTTCAAGGGCTTGTTGAAAAAGCTCAAAAAGAGGAGAGACAGCTTGCAAAAGAACTTGAAGTACGGAATGAAAAATTTGAGGAATTAAAGCTCTCCGTGAAAAAAATTATTGATGACAAGGCTGTAGAAATTGAAATACTGAGAGAGCAACTTCAATAAAACGAAAAAAGAGAGGAACAACTTAAAATGGGCCCCGGTAACGGGACACAACTGCACAAACGAGACCTTTGAAAATCTTCTGCAAAATAAAGAACGCGCCCTCGCAGCATACAAGGAAAAGTACGGAAAGGAGGAAACGGCCTTACGAGATCAGGTTCAAAACTTGCAAGAAACCTTGGAACAAACAAAAGGAGACAGTGAGGACCTTGACGAATACTGCAAGTTACTGAAGAAAGAATTGGAAAAGACTGAAACACGTTTGAATTCCGCGACAGAAGAAGAAAAATCATTGAAAGAGGAGTTGGTTCGAGCGAGGAAAAAGGAAGAGAAGCTGTTTCTGGTCACAAGGGAGATTTACGATGAATTTCAAATAAAAAGGCATGAAAATGTGACCCAAGAAATAACAATAGCTACTTGGTATGAGAAAATAAAGTGTTTAGAAATGGAAATCCACGCTACGAACCAAGAGCGGCAAGTTGACAAAAAGAATCTTAAAAATGCCAAGGAGACCGAGCAATATTTACAGTCGTCGCTACAGCAAGCCTTGCTTAAGAGAGCTTTTTGAACTGAAAACTAAAAGAGAAGAAATTCCCGCGGAAAACAAGTATCGGTCATTCAGCGAACGACAAGGTCGCCACAAGGAAGCTCTAGTAGAGAATCTGCATGAAGCTAAGACTTTCGTTCATACTGCCATGAAAAAAAGTGTTCAGGATTTAGATCAATACGCTGCGCAAATTGGTGAACTCTGTGAAGAGAATGATTCACTTAAGAAAGAAGTCAGCGAGTATAGAAAGACTTCGACAACATTACAGAAGGGAAATTACAAACTCAAAATGTTGCTTCGAGCAATGAAGGATGACCTTTTGGAAGAGATGAAGACAAACAGGAACTTGAGCTTTTGTTGATGGCTTCAAACGATAAATCGAGTCCGTACTGCCAGAATACAACGAAAGCTTTGATGAACAATCTACCACTTCTCAACTGCAGGAGACAACGGAAAAGGGAATAGACAGTAATCTGTTTGCTTCTTCAAGCGACCATACTTTGCAGGGTAAAGAAAGCTGGGAAGCTTAAAGGTATATCCAAGCGAAAGCTGATTCCCAAAGTCATTAGTAAAAGTCCTAGTTCTTCTTCGCTTAGTGGCACATCGTTAAGAAAAGAGAAAAAGACCCATCCCATATCGGAGACGGCAGATGTTCAAACACCTACCATGATTATCGAGACCGATTTCAGGAACAACAAGACTGGTCGAATGGCATAATGTGGAACGCGAGCGGCGATTACGAAACATTGTTACGACGCTCCAACGTGACAAAGACGAACTCGACCAAAAAGTTGAATCCTTAAATTACGAGCTGAAAAAGAAAAAAAAACAAACTG
>BLFK01000871.1:3618145-3639681 GCA_014634185.1 Astreopora myriophthalma
ATGCAGTGATGTCATCAGGATTCTCGACACCTTTTCTCTGGAAGTACCTCCTTACTGCAAGGACAAAGCAAGACATCAATACATCATTGACAGTTGTTCTAGTGGCTGATTTGATGTCTTTGATCAACTGAAGATTAAATGTTTCATTCCATGCAACCTTCTTTACTCCACTGAGTTTTGGCCCGTGCAATAAGGATCGGTCGGCAAGCGTGAGTGGTGCCTTCAGGAGGTACAGTGGTGCCATAAACGCTGCTTTTGCCAGAAGCAGTGATCTGCCCACGGATGAAAAGTTTTGCGGCTCTTTTTGAGGGGTTACTTCATCTGAAAGTTTGTGAATTATGAATTTCATTAAAGAAAGTCCATCAGCAACAGAGTGCATCATTCTAAAGAAAGGCATAATATCATTGTCGCCAAAGGCTGTTGGAATACAACAGAAATACCACGGAGATCTTCCTTCGGGCAAAGGTTCATTGCTCAGCTTTGCAACAACCTCTGCTAACTCGTCTTTTGAACGGGGCACCTCTCCTTCCCATTTGAACACGTGATTTTCGATGTTGAAGTATCGGTCTTCCTCAAAAAAGTACTGAAACCAGCCAGGTCGAATACAGCAGCGAACTCTGTGATACATTAGTTCTCCGTTGCATTTCTTTGCGTAAACTAGGCGTTCCAGAAGGGCTTGCCGGAAATTGTTTACCCAATCGTCAACGCTCCCGTGATTTTCGAAGCAAAATAACACATTGAGGATGAGCAGGTTCTCTTTCTTGTTTGGTAGCATTGCGGCGTCCATGCCAGTCAAGTGGTATCCACCGGAGGTGATCTTCACTACAAGACGCTCAGCTATTTTCAAGATGTAAAACACCACGAGAAAAGGAAGCAAAGGGGCTAAGATAGGAAGAAGAACCAGAAGAACTGCATAGGATAGCAGGCATTGTGCAATGAACCAAGCATTAGACATCGCGGTCTGTCCATCAAGATCGGTTTCTGCTCCAAATGTTGGTATGCCAGTGTTCTGCGTGGCAGTGCTCATGTTTCGTTCGCTTCAGAGCTTGAAAAGATTACCGAGATGAAAGCTAGACTGGACTTTATTTGGGAATCGATTAAGCCTGTTTTGATATTTACCTGTACTTTGCACCAACACGTGACGTAAGATCGTGTCCGACATCAGACTGTTCAGTGCTATGTCGAATGCGGAAATATGAAGGTGTCATCAAGTTTGCTTCAGTTAATATCAGTTTCCTTGTCAGCTAAATTTCTTTTTCTTTCAACTTTATATCATCTCTCATGCAGGCTGTACGATTCAGGTATCCATGTCAGTATCACGTGTTTTTGCAAGTTGACGCATGCCTTCACACAAATCAAGAAGAATGACGGTAATTCTTTGTCAAGAATTTTTTTTTTTAATGATTTCTTGTCTTTTGTTTTTCAAACTTAGTATCTGTCTAATCACTTTTCCACTAGTGACTTGAGTTAATCTTGTGAAAGACACCACTACTGACCAAGAATGCTGCAATGCATTCTTCATTGAACCGAGTCTTTTAGTTTAAAGCTGACTTCTGATTTAGTTGACAAACAAACCGAAAAATTGCGTAAGAATGACCCAATGGGACGGCACTCGCACGATTGCAGCAGTCTTCGTACGACGCGCAATATGCAAACACAATTCACTTTTGAACTGAAGAAATGATCCTCACACTTTCTAGACAATTTAAGCAATTGTTTCTTGACCCCAACGGGATTCGAACCCATGACCTCTGCGATGCCGGTGCAGTGCTCTTACCAACTGAGCTATGATGCCACGCAGTTGAGAGCAGGTCAATTTGTTAAGCAATTGTGTCAATTGTCTCTTGTGTGCACTTGAAAAATTCAAGTGACTCCAACGGGATTCGAACCCACGATCTCTGCAATGCCGGTGCAGTGCTCTGACCAACTGAGCGAATCGAATCATTTCTAACCCGCGAATCGAATCATTTCTAACCCGCACTTCATAATCATTTCTTTCACAATTCACTTTTGTTTGCGATACTGTACGTCCCACGGGTTGAAAATCGTTTAAATGACAATAGCTCGCGACTATAGTCGACGTTAATTAAAATGCCATGTCTTTAGAGTGGTAAGCGCCTTCAAATAAAAGCAAAGTCCAGTTCGAATAAACAGCAACGTCCCAGAATATAATAACTCTCTAGTGCTAATACCCTAGCTATTGCGTGGAGCAATAATTGGAGCTACTGTAGAATACTGGGCGCCAAAAAGTACCGAAAATTAGTGCAACTGTTCACGGCACTTCATCAGACGCATTCAATTGTAACAGTAAAAAAGAGGTATATTTTACTCAAAAAGGAGGCATACGTGTTCGCTGGCACTGACGCATTGTATCAAAGTGTATTGAGACAGCCGTGCCACGATGATGATTAAGAGACTAGAAAATACCGGGCTGCAAAAAATAGTGTAGTTTAGCGTAAAAGCTTTAATAAGGCCCCTTCCCTCTCTGATTAGCTCCCCTCCCCCTAATATAGAAGTCCGATTTTGTAAACATCCTCGCTTCCTCTACCCTGGATGCCAGAGAAATCTTTTCAAAACGCCGCGCTGGCAAGCGCACGAAGCGCTGAAGAGGCAAAAAAAGTACTCCTCCTCGGCGCTTCGCTCGCTCGCCAGCAGACATATAACATTGTAAAAAAAAGTTACCTTAGCACCCAGGGTACGTTCCCTCATTTTCCCTTTAGAAAATCACATTATTTATTACATGTAAGCCCCACCCCTAGGTTTCCTTATTTTTACAATAATTAGAGTTAAGTAAATACAGATATAAAGTCAACAATTTGAGCTACCAGATGTTAATATCATTATGTACATAAGCATGAATTTAAAAGGAGCCACATACTTTAATAACTGTACCGGAGTATTGCTACACAATATTACAATTAATTTCTCATTTAAATCATGTTTTTCTGAACCTCTTCGCCTAATTTCACTCAATCGATGAAAAATAATTTCAAAGATTTTAATATTACAACTCTTAAACAGCTAATGGTCGTTGCAATCCCAGATTTCAACTTCGATACAACCCTCACCTTCAGGAATGTTGTTTTCATTGCCACTTCGAGGAGCACCGGAAAATGGTCACAAAAGAAACCGAATTATCCGTCTTCTAGACGCCATGCTTCATTGTGGCTGTTACTTGCACTTGAATAAATTTTACATCCGGATCGACACACTACCGCTAAACTTGGCTGAAATGACCCGAGGAGAACGAAATAACCTAGTTTACAGCACACCCACCTTAAGGTAAGCCTTTTCCCTTTCATGTGAGTTTACCAGACACATCGTTCACTTCTGTGTATAAGATCGCTTATAATCCATCAAATGTTTTCGCTCGCACGCGATTGGTCTAAATGCGTCACGTGACTGAATATACCCCAGCTAAAACTGGGGAATATCCGAGTGATATTCCCCAATTTTCAAACCCGAAAAATATTTGAAGGATAATAAACACACTAGCCTCAATTTGGCTTTAAAAATATGCTCGGATATTTGTCCTTGGACAATATCTGTTCCTCGAAGCTCACTGTTCGCTTCTCGGAACTGATATTATTATACAATGCTGATGCTATCTCAATTTTGATTGGCTAAAAGCACCCCGCTAATTCTAGATGGCGCTGTGTCATCGCGTCACATCTACAGACACTGGCATTTATGCATGTAGGTATGACGCGTTTTTGCAGACAATGGTTTTCGTCACCTGACAAGCTAGCCGGCGGTTTAACTTTAGAAATTTTAACTTAACTTTAGAATTTTGTTCAAAAGTTTCAGTTCGATTCAGTTTTTCCTGAAACGTTTTCAGATGTTTTAAGCTTAAATCCTTTCTGTAAACCTTTTGAATTCCGCTTTACATGTAATTCACGGCTGTCATTAATAAAGATGTTTACACTGAAACGTGTCATTGCGTGGCTTACTTTGTTGTTGTTCTGTGAAATGTCTCAACGCTTCTACATTTATAATTGTATAATAAAACAATTATTGGATTCGGTTTTCGCATGATAGCGAAATTATCAAGGCCTCGGTTTGTGTTATCCGCCTCAGCCTTCGGCTTCGGCAGATAACACAAACCTCGGCCTTGATAATTCTCGCTATCATGCTCAACCTCAACCAATAATTGCTTAATATCCGAACATATTTTCGCGCCAAATGGAGGCTATTGCTTATTTATTTACACGTGTTCACCTTTGATCACCGTTTTGAATTTTCCGCGGGCAAAGGCTGGGCTCCAGCCTCGACAACAATCTTGGCGGAGAACCGGGGAAAGATAGCTCGTGCCCAGGAAAATAGCGTCACAAAGGAAAAGGGGCAAAAACGAACAGAAAGCAAATAAACTTTAAAAGGCCATTTACTGGGTTAGTGTTCGAAATGGTATCACTGTGGACGATTTCTCAATCCTAATCGGCCTGTTTGATGGTACATGATTCCAAGCAAAAAGAAAGGTGCCGTTCCAATGACATCCAAATCAAAAGGCGCCAATTAGTGACGAACAAACGTAACGAAGAATGGTAACCTCCTTAATGTTTGTCGTTTTCAATCTGTGAAAATGGATCGTTAGTTCAGCAGTCAACTGCTCACAGTGACGAGGAAAATGTCTGCAGGCTTCAGTTACAGACAGTCATCGCAGATGATTTTTATAGTTACGACTGTTTCGTGCAGCCATTTCACCCGGTTAAAGAAGATCAAAACGAGAACGAAGTGGGAAATACACCTTGTGATGGAGCAGAGCAGCAGCAGATCTGCCCGAGAGGCATGGCTGGTGAAAACGTAAGGTAGGATTGCTCACATATTGGCGTGCAGTGGCGAGATTAATTGGTTCCCAGCCCGCACATTGATGATTTTAGCATTTGCAATAAGACTCTTACCGCGCCTTCCTCAGTTCTGCTTTGTTCATTTTTGTCACTGTATTTGTCATATTTTTAAGGTGCTATGTTGCTCTCGAGATAAACCAGCTCACTGCCAGATAACTTGAAGCATGAACAAATGAATTCTTTTATCCAATTATGCCTCCTGTAGGACAGTGGAAATGAACGGAACGACACTTTACCCCCCAAAACAACACCAAATATTTTTGACGTGAGGAGCAGGTTGAAGGCATATCAATATGATATCTTCAAATTGAAGAGAATTCCAAAAGAGAAGATGAAAGAAGTTGAAGAGATCACTGTAGAAAAGGAAGAGCTTGAGTCAAGCATTCAAAATGCTCTCCACAAGCTATGGACCAAAGAAAAAGAGCTCCATGCCCATCGAGAGACCTCACTTGAGCGCGAGAAAACCTTGTTTGACAGCGTGAGACAGGAATCCGCCCGTTCAGAGGAATTAGCAATTCAGATGCAGTCGACAAGAGAACAGAACGATGTTTTACAAGAACAGGTCTACCGACTGGAGCAACAGCTCTTGTTGGTCGAAGGAACTACTGAACAGCAAAAGAGGGAACTCGAAAACAAATTGCCAGAACTCGAGGGTACCCAAGAATCTCTCAAGAAGATGACAGTTAAATTAATGGGCCAAATTGCTGACGTTATGTCGGCTCAAAATAAACAGGCACCTGAAGTTGTAGATCTTCCATCTAGTACAAGCGTCGAAGATACTAGCTCCGAATCAAGTTTCTCTGAAAAATACAGCGAAAGTGCAAAAGAAACCACAGAAGATGATCTCTCTGAAGAAGCGGAGACGCTAAAGTTGAAGCAACGTTTCTACGCTCAACGAAAGGAGATAAAAGCATTGATGTCAAATATTCAGAATATCTGGCAAAAAAATCAACGTGGACTCTAAGATGCATACCCAGAAATGGCTGACGAGAAAAGAACCTAAAGTACTCTTGGACGATATGTACGAGGCTTACTGTCGGGGAAAGTCAAAGATAGTCGATCTGGAAGAGCAGAACGTTCGTCAACTGAAGCATCTTCAAGATATCGAACAAGATCTTTGCTCCACCGAAGGCAGGATTCAGCGAATCTGGGTCAACATTTCTCTTCACGAAAGAAGGGGGAGAGAAAATCCCCAGAACATGGAGAAATCAATCTTCTTCTTTCGAGGGAACAGGGAATGCCCTGGAAGACAATGAGCGTGTTCTTGCCAAACATCAATTTACTCTTCAAGACAATCAAGATCTGAGACTATTAAATGCTTCTCAAGAAAATAACATAACTGATCTGCAAGGGCTTGTTGAAAAAGTTCGAAAAGAGGAGAGAGAGCTTGCAAAAGAACTTGAAGTACGGAATGCAAAATTTGAAGAATTAAAGCTCTCCATGAACAAAATTATTGATGACAAGGATGTAGAAATCGAAATACTGAGAGAGCAACTTCAAGGAAACGAAAAAAGAGACGAACAACTTAAAATGGGCCCCGGTAATGGTCTTTCGGAAACAGGACACAACTGCACAAACGAGACCTTCGAAAATCTTCTGCAAAATAAAGAACGCGCCCTCGTAGCATACAAGGAAAAGTACGAAAAGGAGGAAATGGCCTTACGAGACCAGGTTCAAAACTTGCAAGAACCCTTGGAACGAACAAAAGGAGACAATGAGGACCTTGACGAATACTGCAAGTTACTGAAGAAAGAATTGGACAAGACTGAAACACGTTTGAATTCCGCGACAGAAGAAGAAAAATCATTGAAAGAGGAGTTGGTTCGAGCGAGGAAAAAGGAAGAGAAGCTGTTTCTGGTCACAAGGGAGATTTACGATAAATTTCAAATATGAACTGAAACGCTAAAAGGGAAGAAATTCCTCTGGAAAAAAAGTATCGGTCATTCAGCGAACGACAAGGTGGCCACAAGGATGCTCTAGTAGAGAATCTGCATGAAAATGAGACTTTCATTCATACTGCCACGAAAAAAGGTGTTCAGGATTTAGATCAATACGCTGCGCAAATTGGTGAACTCTGTGAAGAGAATGATTCACTTAAGAAAGAAGTCAGCGAGTATAGAAAGACTTCGACAACATTTCAGAGGGGGAATTACAAACTCAAAATGTTGCTTCGAGCAATGAAGGATGACCTTTTGGAAGAGATGAAGACAAAAAAGGAACTTGAGCTTTTGTTGATGGCGTTGTTGATGACGTCAAAAGATAAATCCGAGTCCATACTGCCAGAATACAACGAAAGCTTTGATGAACAATCTACCACTTCTCAACTGCAGGAGTCAACGGAAAAGGGAATAGACAGTAATCTGTTTGCTTCTTCAAGCGACCATACTTTGCAGGGTAAAGAAAGCTGGGAAGCTTAAAGGTATATCCAAGCGAAAGCTGATTCCCAAAGTCATTAGTAAACGTCCTAGTTCTTCTTCGCTCAGTGGCACATCGTTAAGAAAAGAGAGAAAGACCCATCCCATATCGGAGACGGCGGATGTTCAAACACCTACCATGCATGATTATCGAGACCGATTTCAGGAACAACAAGACTGGTCGAATGGCATATGAGGAACTCGAGCGGCGATTACGAAACATTGTTATGACGCTCCAACATGACAAAGACGAACTCGACCAAAAAGTTGAATCCTTAAATTACGAGCTGAAAAAAGAAAAAAAAAACAAACTGCGGAATTATTCACATTTAAATGAGACTATCCACGATAACGCGAGCCGGAACGTCCGGGAGATGTCGGAGATGAAAAATGTATTGGAAGCTATTTATGAAAGGATAGAACGGGCTTACAACTTAACCACCAACGACATTCAGAGACTTTTGGAAGTTTCGGAAGCAAAAAATGTGCAGCTAAAAAAATTGGAACAGTTAACGAACCGATTTGAGAAGGAAAACGTCGAGTTATTGAAGCAGGTAACAGTGCTGAAGGAAAAACTTCAAGATGCAGTCACCCTCAGAGAGGCGGCACAAGATGAAGGGAGGCAATTTAGAGATTCGCTGCAAACTGTTCTTGAAGCAAAGGAGAAGAGCTTGTTGCCATCAGAACCTCCATTGTTGATTAATAATTTGAACAATGATGTCATATTGCCTCAAATGGGGAAAGATGAAGTCCGGACTATTTTAAAAGAAATCCTTCAAGAGGTTGAATGTTCCAGTTCAGATGAGATGAACAGTCTAAAATGGCATGTACTAAAACCAGGAACACCGGAACATCGGAACACCCCGGAACAGCAAATTTGACGGTGTTGTTTTGTTTTCCCATTACAGGCCATGTAAAAAATAAAATGTCAATGTAATTTGTTTAAGCACGTAACACGAAAGAGGTTAGAAGCAGCCTCTATAAATATAGAAAAAAGGTAAAAAGAAAGACAGAAAGAAAGAACGGAGAAATAAAAAATAAAAAAAGGAAGAAATAAGTAAATAAAGAAATTCGGTGTTCCGGGGTTTTTCGGCTGTTCTGGTGTTCCGGGGTGTTCCGGTGTTCCTGCTTTTAGTACATGCCGTCTGAAACAATGCTTAGCTGAACAAACAGAAGAGTTAAGGTTAACAAGAGAAGAGAAAGACTCTCTCAAACCCCTGCTGGATGCCGGCATGCACGAGGAGCTCCAAAGGGCAGAGCGAAAAGATAACAGATCTTAAGGGCCAACTGAAAGTTAGCCAGGAAAAGCAAAAAGCGTTCGGAGAACCGGCGAAAAAAGATAAACTTACAGCTAATGAAGAGATTCAGAGATTGTATGAACGTTTTGCAGAGTTCAAGATCGCAATCAGGAGCAAAGAGGAAGCTTTGAGTCGATACCAGGAGTTGGAAGAGGCATTGATGACTGAAAATACACAGCTTCAAGAAGAGATGGACGCGGTTAAATAGCGTGTTTGTGCGGACTGTTTGTTACCATTGACTCAAAAAGCTGAAGGAAAGAGAGCGATAGACGGTTGGAAGAGGAAATGCCAGCGGCTAGAAGAAAATTTTGAGACAGAGAAGAATCACTTTAAAGAAGAAAATGTTAATTAAACGTGACGCCTTAGGGTTCTCGGACATTCAGTTATTTTTCATGTCAATTTTTGCTGCATCAATGGGCTTGACGAACGTTTCTCTTTCTCCCATCCATTTTATTCGCCTTGCATCCCCGGTCTACCGAGTGACTTGCTTAGAAGTCGTCACAGATAACATCTAACATACGTAAGAAATTTGTGATTGACCCTTTTGGGCCACCGTAGTCAATATTTATCCATCTAAATCACGTGCACGAATTTCAAACCACGCTTACTATGAGTACTTTATCACGATCTTGAATGTCTCTCGATATACATTTAGCACCGTAAAGTAGTTTGCCACGTTGTGTGTAAGCATAGGAGGTTTTTCCTTGTTCAAGATCACTGGTACTTCACAGCATATCTCGTTTCATACATTGCAATATTTTATTTTATTTTTATATTTATTTATTTTTTTATGAGGACCATACCATAATTTGTCATCTGCGAGCAACGTAAATGTTTGATAATTTATAAACAGGTTCATTCAATTAACGATTGTTCTGTAAAGGTTTCTTGCTATTTTGGCCAACACTTGTTACCTTATATTAAAAGCACGTTGTTTCAATAGTAGGGTGCTTTATAAACATTAAAGGCATCTAAGCAAGTTTTGTAAGCCGAAGCTGTTCAGCAAGTAGAGGTCCGTTATCAAGTTACGTCACTTAATTCAACACCTGCCAAGCTGCAGTTTTTGAAAGCAGCAATTCTCCCACAGATGATGTATTGTAGAGCCATATGTCATTTCTGTTAGCGATGAAAGAAAACTAGAGTATGCCTGCAGGTCATTCTGTGACCGGAATGTAGCACACGACCAACAAGACGGAAGGCAGCAAAACAACTGAAATTTGAACGAGCATGTGACCTGAACCCCCCCCCCCCTTTCCCGCTTTGCTGAATTCTCCGCGGCCGCGGGAGATGGTATTCAACAATGTCACTGGTAGATATGGTTTTTGTGGCTACTTGCCTCGAAGAGGCGTAGCCACTAATGTTATGATCTGTGTTAGTAAGTCCGTCCGTAACCCTTTTCAATGCCCGTTCGTGTAGCTCTAATCTTTTGATGGTTTTTGTAGCCAATCAGAGTGCGCTGTTATAGTTTTCGTTGCGAATCAGAGTGCGTCCGTAAGCGCCTAATCCTCGGATAGTGTTCGTGGCCAATCAGAGCATCGACGGTCGGTTATCGACCTCTTATTGATCCAAGTGTGTACTTGTGCTTCAAAGTGGACTCCGATGTACGAAGGGTAAGTTAGCATTTATGTTATTTACAATGATTTCTTACTATTTTTCATTAATAACCAGGCACAGATTTCAAAGAATCTGCGAAGTGTTTGTTCGTAAGGATTTTTCCAGGTTTTTTGGTGTTCTTTGGAATTTTTATAGCGAGAAGACGACCACTGAATCAAAGTGTTTGTTTGGCCGCCATGATGATCGAATGACTTGTGCAGTTCAACGCCGTCAGTGGCCTTTAATATGTAAATCGTTTGGCTCTCCATCTTGAAGTGTCAAAAAAGTCCCTTCGGGGAACGTTGAATTTCCTTCGGGAAACACAATATGTCTCTCGAGACACAAATAATTTCCTTCAAGAAATAATTGCTTTGCTTGTTAAGTAATATATAGTAGACGATGTTATTAAGTTGACATTTCAGGGCTGTTAAATATTGTTACATTTGAAGTTAATAAAAATTGCCAAGTGTCAGACGTACAAAACTATTTTCAACTTTGTCCATTTTCGTCCCACTAAAATTACTTAGCCAATTTTCAATTATCCCTCTTATGTTTCTGTTGGAGGCACAGCAGCCTCATGGTTAGTGCCCTTGACTCTGGATCGAACAGTGTGAGTTTGAGCCCTGGCTGCTCAGTGAATTTCGGTCAATAGAAAATGCAGACTGCAGATGAGCAAAGCAAATTTCTAGCACATTATTTCAAGGCCAGCCTGTCAAAACGAAGAGTTTCAGTTATTTCCATCCAAGGTAGCCACATGCAGTCCTCGACTGCCTATTTTTTTAGTTTGTTCGACAGGTCTCCTAATATAAGTATACAGTAATAACACGTTCTCGAATCGATCACGGTCAAAGGTCTAATAAACTTAACGAAAAAAAAAATCAATTTAATATACAGTTTCAATAACGTCATTTCCTGTTGTCAATCACTGTGACCCAGTCCATGACACCGGTACACTAGAACCCATACTCCCAGCTATGTGCAAAAAAAACGTTTTTGGCTTCATTCATTCCTCAGGCAGCGGAAAACCACACTTATTGAGCAGTTCTTATTTACAACCTTTCCCGAATAACTCCCTCACCATCGAAGTCACGTAAACTTAAGAACATCATAGCATCATTGAGAAGATCAGGTTCAAATCGCCAAGAAAATGAAAATTAAAAAACTCCACTGAATACGCCTGGGACAAATCATAAGAGGGGAGAAAAACTCTTCTGTAATTTTGAGGAAATAATTTCGAAATTAGTAAATAACATCGAATGCAACACCTTGAGGACCACCACCAAAACCAAGTTTTCACCGAAACCCGCTGGTTACTGCGATCTTTTCAGTCAATGTGAATTTTGAGTTTAGTCACGTAAATTAGACGGCTATTCAGTTCCAAATGACCCATGAAAATGCGCGGCATACTATACTACTTGCTCTATGACTGGATACAAAAAAGACTTGCGCTAACTTTTCAACCAATTAGATGCAAAATTAAAACCAACTGCGACTAAGTCACTCTCGTTTCCCCGCGCTTGGCGCCGGCTTCGTTTACTTGCTCTCCGCTCTGATTGGCTAGTAAACCAACTCGTGAATAAGTTCGATTTGTGATTGGCTCAAGGGCGTGTTTTTATCAAAACGTGATTGGTTCAGTAACTTAGTTATTACTTAGGTTTAGGTTTTACCACAGTCAATTGAAAACCGCTGTATTAGGCAATCGTGTTCCTTAGAACCTGAATAGACAGATAATATGACTACAGAACTTCGAATTACAGAGATTTCCTGGTTCAACTTAGATTTCAAGGCTTTTCCCTAGATTTTCCTGACTTCACAAGATTCGCACCCTCGAGACTTGACGCTACATGTCGCAAGTATGACGCAATACACTACGTAATTCTCTTTTCAACAGAACCTTTATGTTTGGTATGAAAGGAATACTATACCACTGATTCGCTTAATCCTAAATACCATCCACAATAGTCTCAAAACAACAGATTCATTCTGAGGAGGATTCAGATCAAGTACAGGGTCTTCTCGGCTTTCAACCTGGCGGCTCGTCGGAAGACTGGCTACCATGTTGAAGGCTGAGAAGACGGCTTGTGGGCGACGTTGGCAGTTTTCATATTGATATTTGTAGAGTCCTGTAAGGGCAGACCTAACAGGAACTACCAAGGTAATATTTAGAAACTAAACATTTGACGGAGTGAAGTTTGACTACAGCTTTATAAAAAAGGACTGTCATTTAATAACGTTCAATTTTCCTTGTGATCGCAAAAACAAAGCCTTAAAGGTTTGTTCCTCACCAAAAAATCATCCGACACATAATGGAATGCACAAAACTCTACAAGTGATGTTCAGTCCCCGTTGTCAACTCTTCTATAGTAATATTTGGATATGAAAGTACAAACTTTTTTTCTCTACAACGTTAATTAACACCCTAGCAGAATGCTGAGGGTGGTAAGGGGTATTCTCATGACTCGTGATCGGTTTTTTTTTCCCGTGAAATGTGAAATGGTTAACTTTTTCCTCGTGAATCGTGATTTTTACAGCAGCCAGGAGGCGTGATTTTGCAAAATTATTTTCTGAGAAACGAGGATTACATATTTAAATCTCTGTGATTTTCATTACGTCTTCGTTTTCGTAAATTTTGAAAGAACCGTTTTATTTTCCGTGGAACATGATCTAGACCCCCCCCTCCCTTACCACCCTCGATAATTTGGGTCACTTCTTATGCGATGCATGTCAGTTCTTGACACTGCCTTTATCATGCAAAACACAACTGGCCATCTCATTCACAATATTTCCATACTCTTCTACAATAATCTCCGGATCTGGCAGTACAGAGACATCACCTATAACTCCAACAACAACTTTACCTGCATAAGAGAAAATGGCTAGTCCTACTCCAGTTTGGTCTTTATTCGGAGGAAAAAATATCATGTATTTCATACGGCTGCCTTTGACAGAGCAAAGGTGTTGTGGACCAGGAACATTTGACAGAACGCAAGTTGCTTTGTTAGACACCAATGAACCGACTTTTGAGGAGAAAAACACCGGACACAGTTCCTGCATGAGGAACATGACACTAGCTGCGGCGAGTGGTTCACCGGACACTTTGACTTCTTTCATGCGGGCTCTTGTCTCGTACAATTGCTTTAGGACACCTTCAGTACCAACAGCCAGTTTGGGGAAAATAAACGTGAAGTTGTTTTCAAAGACAAATTCTTTAGATGAAGCTGATGAGCGGACGTCAATAGCAACAGATGCAGTGATGTCATCAGGATTCTCGACACCCTTTCTCTGAAAGTACCTCCTTACTGCAAGGACAAAGCAAGACATCAATACATCATTGACAGTTGTTCTAGTGGCTGATTTGATGTCTTTGATCAACTGAAGATTAAATGTTTCATCCCATGCAACCTTCTTTACTCCACTGAGTTTTGGCCCGTGCAATAAGGATCGGTCAGCAGGCGTGAGTGGTGCCTTCAGGAGGTAAAGTGGTGCTATAAACGCTGCTTTTGCCAGAAGCAGTGATCTGCCCACGGATGAAAACTTTTGAGGCCCGTTTTCAGGGTTCACTTGATCTGAAAATTTGTGAGTTATTGATTTTATTAAAGAAACTCCATCAGCAACAGAGTGCATCATTCTAAAGAAAGGCATAATATCATTGTCGCCAAAGGCTGTTGGAATACAACAGAAATACCACGGAGATCTTCCTTCGGGCAAAGGTTCATCGCTCAGCGTTGCTACGATCTCTGCTAACTCGTCTTTTGAGTGGGGCACCTCGCCTTCCCATTTGAACACGTGATTTTCGATGTTGAAGTATTGGTCTTCCTCGAAAAAGTACTGAAACCAGCCAGGCCGAATATAGCTGCGAAGTCTGCGAAAGATCAGTTCTCCGTTGGGGTTCTTTATGTAAACTATGCGTTCCAAAAAGGCTTGCCGGAAATTGTTTACCAAATCGTCAATGCCCCCGTGATTTTCGAAGCAAAATAACACATTGAGGATGAGAGGGTTCTCTTTCTTGTTCGGTAGCATTGCGGCGTCCATGCCAGTCAGGTGGTACCCACCGGAGGTGATCTTCACTACAAGACGCTCAGCTATTTTCAAGATGTAAAACACCACGAGAAAAGGAAGCAAAGGGGCTAAGACGGGAAGAAGAACCAGAAGAACTGCATAGGATAGCAGGCATTGTGCAATGAACCAAGCATTAGACATCGCCGTCTGTCGATCAAGATCGGTTTCTGCTCCAAATGTTGGTATGCCAGTGTTCTGCGTGGCAGTGCTCATGTTTCGTTCGCTTCAGAGCTTGAAACGATTACCGAGAGGAAAGCTAGACTAGACTTTATTTGGGAATCGACTGAGCCTGTTTTGATATTTACCTGTACTTTGCACCAACACGACCAACACGTGACGTAAGATCGTGTCCAACTTCAGGCTGTTCAGTGCTATGCCGAATGCGGAAATAGGAGGGTGTCATTCAGTTGGCTTCAGTTAATAAGTTTCCTCTTTCAATTTTATATCACCTGTCGTGCAGGCTGTACGATTCAGGTATCCATGTCAGTATCACGTGTTTTTGCAAGTTCACGCATGCCTTTACTTAAATCAAGGAGAATGACGGTAATTTCTGATGAATTGTACTTTCGAGGGCACTGAACACGAGGGATGGCTGCCAACAGTGGGGTTCTTCCCCGCAACTTCAGAGTTTTCCGAAGGTTTAAACGACCTTTTGCAGCAGTGTGGAGTGCGTTGTCAAGCTAAAGAATTCCGATGATGGTAAACATATTAACGGTCTGCGTTCAGGCTCGTTGTATTCTATGTCAAGAATTTTTTTTTTTTTTTTTTGTGAGTTCTTGTGTCCTTTGTTTTGTTTCGGTAGTTGACAAACAAACCGAGAAAATTCACAATTTATTTGTTAAACAACAATAGCTCGCGACTATAGTCCACGTTAATTAAAATGCCCTGTCTTTAGAGTAGTAAGCGCCTTCAAATAAAGGCAAAGTCCAGTTCGAATAAACAGCAATGTCCCAGAATATAATAACTCTCTAGTGCTAATACCCTAGCTATTGCGCGGAGCAATAATTGGAGCTACTGTAGATTACTGGGCGCCAAAAAGTGCCGAAAATTAGTGCAACTGTTTACGGCACTTGATCAGACGCATTCAGTTGTATTAGTAAGAGAGAGGCATATCATACTCAAAAAGGAGACATACGTGTTCGCTGGCACTGCCGCATTGTATCAAAGTGTATTGAGACAGCCGTGCGACGATAATGATTAAGAGACTAGGAAATACCAGGCTGCAAAAAATACTGTAGTTTAGCGTAAAAGCCTTAATAACCCCCCTTCCCTCTCTGATTAGCTCCCCTCCCCCTAATATACAAGTCCGATTTTGCAAACATCCTCGCTTCCTCTACCCTGGATGCCAAAGAAATCTTTTCAGAACGCTGCGCTGGGAAGCGCGCAAGGCGCTGAAGAGGGAAAAAAGTACTACTTCCCGACACCTCGCTCATTCGCCAGCAGACATATAACATTGTAAAAAAAAAGTTACCTTAGCACCCAGGGTACGTTCCCTCATTTTCCCTTTGGAAAATCACATTGTCTATTACATGTAAGCCCAGCCCCTAGGTTTCTTTATTTTGACAATAATTAGAGTTAAGTAAATACAGATATAAAATCAACAGTTTGAGCTACCAGATGTTAATATCATTATGTACATAAGCATGAATTTAAAAGGAGGCCAAATACTTTAATAATTGTGCCGGAGTATTGCTACACAATATTACAATTAATTTTTCATTTAAATCATCTTTTTCTGAAACCCCTTCGCCTAATTTCATTCAATCGATGAAAAAATAATTTCAAAGATTTTAAAGGCCCACCTTCACCCAAAAGTCAATGCGGTCGTTTGTTTTTGTTTTGAAATGCTGTATTGTCCGAACGCGTGATCTTCTTGGTTGTACGCACTCAAGCGGTTCATGCCTGTTTCCTCTACGACTCGTGCTCGAGGGAAGGTATATTCACGATTGCTCTGATTCGTTTCTCGCTATGGAGAAGAATTTCTCAGGAGCATCTCGGAGAAATCAGTTAGAAGATGAATTTACCGAATGATCGACAGTGATTAAATTTGATGAAAAATAGGAACGTATAAAGTTAACACTGCCACCGGAAAAGTTCAATTCGATGTAAGCATGATAAACATTTTGTCTGAATAAACTTACCCACATCGCGGGATGTAGTGGGGCGAAAAACCGGGCTAGCCGCCTCCGATCAAAAAAAGTATGAAAGTAGATCGATAAGGAAATGCTTGCAACGCGTGACAAAACTCGGGAGCTAAAATCTACTAAAGATAACCTCACGATCGCTGTGCGAGCTACAATTGTCTCCCCAAGGAAGTGTTCCTGCCTTGATTTGAGGATAGATGCAACAAGACTTCTGCAAATGCACTGTCCGTGCTTTTATTGAATCCCATAGTCGCTTTTATTTTCCTCCATAGCTGGAAAACCGATTCCCTGACCCGCAAGAGCTTCGCCGAGCCTGGAAGACTTGGCCTTCCAGCCGGCTTACCAGTTCATAGTCGAGGCATTCACTACTGCGCCTGACAACAAAGGCGATAAACACAAACCAAAAGACTCCACACTGGAAAACTATTAATCAAAATCGTTTGAAAAACAGTCGAATTACTTTAGCCGAAAAGCGTGATAACTACCAGGCGCGTAGCTAAGGTTTCGATAGGGGTGTTCGTTTAACCCCAAATCTTGCTGAGCGCCGGAGGCGCTCTTACTAGGGGGTCCGAAATTTTTGAAAATCTAGGTTCCCAGAAACCTCATGTCCTGCATTTTGAGACCCATTTTAGGCAAATCACAACTTTGTTTTACAGCAGCTTTTTAAGCTATATACATGATTTCGACGGCATAATTGTTTAAGAAAGTTCAATGTACATTCCGCACCCTGTCAAGTTCTGATAGCTATTCGGTGGTATGCGGTTTTATCGCAAAAATGAAACGTCATTAAAATTTTGAATCTCCAAGGGTTCTTGACAATTTTTATTTTTACTGAGGGTAAGACATAACGCCTAAAGAACGGGTTTATATCTCTATTTTTCTTTGGTTGATGTATTTCGACCACAGGAACTTTTCCGCCATTATTGATCTTCAAAGGGGATTCGTTCGAACCCCTCGAACCCCCCCTCCTACGCGCCTGACTACTAAGTTCAAAAACCAAGGATAGCACAAGATGGCGGCAACTCGGCGGGATTTTCATATATGAAAACTGTTCCTTGGCGCGCAATGCATCTGGGGTGAAGGTGGGCCTTTAATATTACGACTCTAAAGCTAATAGTCGTTGCAATCCCAGATTTAAACTTCGACACAACGCTCACCTTCAGGAATGTTGTTTTCATTGCCATTTGGAGGACCACCGGAAAATGGTCACACAACAAACCGAATGATCCGCCTTCTAGACGCCATGCTTCATTATATGGCTGGGAATAATATGTCTGACGTGACCGTTGCTAAAGTACTTCAGAGTACTTGTACTTGAATAAATTTTACATCCGGATCGACACACTACCGCTAAACTTTTCTGAAATGACCCGAGGAGAACGAAATCACATAGTTTATAGCACACCCTACCTTATGGTAAGCCTTTTTCCTTTCATGTGAGTTTACCAGACATATCGTTCACTTCTGTGTATAAGATCGCTTATTTGCACGTGTTTACCTTTGATCGCCATTTTGAATTTTCCGCGGGCAAAGGCTGGGCTCCAGCCTCGACAACAATCTTGGCGGAGAACTGGGGAAAGTTAGCTCGTGCCCAGGAAAATAGCGTCACAAAGGAAAAGAGGCAAAAACGAACAGCAAGCAAATAATGTTTAAGAGGCCATTTACTGGGTTAGTGTTCGGAATGGTATCACAGTGGACGGTTTCTCAATCCTAATCGGCCTGTTTGATGGTACATGATTCCAAGCAAAAAGAAAGGTGCCGTTCCAATCAAAATCAAAAGGTGCCAATTAGTGACGAACAAACGTAATGAAGAATGATAACCTCCTTAATGTTTGTCGTTTTCAAATTGTGAAAATGGATCGTTCGTCATCATTGGAGGAGGATGGAGTTCAGCAGTCAACTACCTACAGTGACGAGGAAAATGTCTCCAGGCTTCAGTTAGAGAGAGCCATCGCAGATGATTTTAATAGTTACGACTGTTTCGTGAAGCCATTTCACCCACTTAATCAAGATAAACAAAACGAGAACGAAGTGGGAAATACACCTTGTGATGGAGCAGGGCAGCAGCAGATCTGCCTGAGAGGCATGGCTGGTGAAACGGTAAGGTAGGATTGCTCACATATTCGCGTGCAGTGGCGAGATCTATTGGTTCCTGCGCGCTGATGATTTTAGCATTTTGCAATAAGACTCTTACCGCGCCTTCCTCAGTTCTGTTTTGTTCATTTTTGTCACCGTATTTGTCATACTTTTAAGGTGCTATGTTGCTCTAGAGGTCAACAAGCTCATTGCCAAATAACTTGAAGCATGAATAAATAATTATATCGAATCATGCCTCCTGTAGGACAGTGGAAATGAACGGAACGACACCTTACACCCGAAAACAACAGGATATATCTTTGACGTGGAGAGCAGATTAAAGGCATATCAATACGATAACTTCAGATTGAAGAGAATTCTAGGAGAGAAGATGGAGGAACTTGAAGAGATCACTGTAGAAAAGGAAGAGCTTGAGTCAAGCATTCAAAATGCTCTCCACAAGCTATGGACCAAAGAAAAAGAGCTCCATGCCCATCGGGAGACCTCACTTGAGCGCGAGAAAACCTTGTTTGACAGCGTGAGACAGGAATCAGCCCGTTCAGAGGAATTAGCAATTCAGATAGAGTCGACAAGAGAACAGAACGATGTTTTACAAGAACAGGTCTACCGACTGGAGCAACAGCTCTTGTTGGTCAAAGGAACTACTGAACAGCGAAAGAGGGAACTCGAAAATAAATTGCCAGAACTCGAGGGTACCAAAGAATCTCTCAAGAAGATGACAGTTAAATTAATGGGCCAAATTGCTGACGTTATGCCGGCTCAAAATAAACAGGCACCTGAAGTTGTAGATCTTCCATCTAGTACAAGCGTCGAAGATACTAGCTCCGAGTCAAGTTTCTCTGAAAAATACAGCGAAAGCGGAAAAGAAACCACGGAAGATGATCTCTCTGAAGAAGCGGAGACGCTAAAGTTGAAGGAACGTTTCTACGCTCAACGAAAGGAGATAAAAGCATTGATGTCAAATATTCAGGATATCTGGCAAAAAATCAACATGGACCGTAAGATGCATGCCCAGGAATGGCTGACGAGAAAAGAACCTAAAGTTCTCTTGGACGATATCTACGAGGCTTACTGCCGGGGAAAATCAAAGATAGTCGATCTGGAAGAGCAGAACGTTCGTCAACTGAAGCATCTTCAAGATATCGAACAAGATCTTTGCTCCACCGAAGGCAGGATTCAGCGAATCTGGGTCAACATTTCTCTTCACGAAGAAGGGGGAGAGAAAATCCCCAGAAAATGGAGAAATCAATCTTCTTCTTTCGAGGGAACAGGGAATGCCCTGGAAGAAATTGAGCGTCTTCTTGCCAAACATCAATCCAATCTTCAAGACAATCAAGATCTGAGACGATTAAATGCTTCTCAAGAAAATAACATAACTGATCTGCAAGGGCTTGTTGAAAAAGTTCGAAAAGAGGAGAGAGAGCTTGCAAAAGAACTTGAAGTACGGAACGCAAGATTTGAAGAATTAAAGCTCTCCATGAACAAAATTATTGATGACAAGGATGTAGAAATCGAAATACTGAGAGAGCAACTTGAAGAAAACGAAAAAAGAGAGGAACAACTTAAAATGGGCCCCGGTAATGGTCTTTCGGAAACAGGACACAACTGCACAAACGAGACCTTCGAAAATCTTCTGCAAAATAAAGAACGCGCCCTCGTAGCATACAAGGAAAAGTACGAAAAGGAGGAAATGGCCTTACGAGATCAGGTTCAAAACTTGCAAGAGGCCTTGGAACGAACAAAAGGAGACAATGAGGACCTTCACGAATACTGCAAGTTACTGAAGACAGAATTGGACAAGACTGAAACACGTTTGAATTCCGCAATAGAAGAAGAAAAATCATTGAAAGAGGAGTTGGTTCGAGCGAGGAAAAAGGAAGAGAAGCTGTTTCTGGTCACAAGGGAGATTTACGATGAATTTCAAATAAAAAGGCATGAAAATGTGACCCAAGAAAGAACAATAGCTACTTGGTATGAGAAAATAAAGTGTTTAGAAATGGAAATCCACGCTACGAACCAAGAGCGACAAGTTGACAAAAAGAATCTTAAAAATGCCAAAGAGACCGAGCAATATTTACATTCGTCGCTACAGCAAGCGTTAAGAGAGCTTTTTGAACTGAAAGCTAAAAGAGAAGAAATTCCTGCGGAAAACAAGTATCGGTCATTCAGCGAACGACAAAGTGGCCACAAGGATGCTCTAGTAGAGAATCTGCATGAAATTGAGACTTTTATTCATACTGCCATGAAAAAAAGTGTTCAAGATTTAGATCAATACGCTGGGCAAATTGGTGAACTCTGTGAAGAGAATGATTCACTTAAGAAAGAAGTCAGCGAGTACAGAAAGACTTCGACAACATTACAGAAGGGGAATTACAAACTCAAAATGTTGCTTCGAGCAATGAAGGATGACCTTTTGGAAGAGATGAAGACAAAAAAGGAACTTGAGGTTTTGTTGATGGCTTCAAATGATAAATCCGAGTCCATACTGCTGCCAGAGTACAACGAAAGCTTTCATGAACAATCTACCACTTCTCAACAGCAGGAGTCAGCAGAAAAGGGAATGGACAGTAATCTGTTTGCTTCTTCAAGCGACCATTCTTTGCAGGGTAAGAAGAAAGCTGGGAAGCTTAAAGGTATATCCAAGCGAAAGCTGATTCCTAAAGTCATTAGTAAACGTCTTAGTTGTTCTTCGCTCAGTGGCACATCGTTAAGAAAAGAGAGAAAGACCCATCCCATATCGGAGACGGCGGATGTTCAAACACCTACCAAGATTATCGAGACCGATTTCAGGAACAACAAGACTGGTCGAATGGCATATGTGGAACGCGAGCGGCGATTACGAAATATTGTTATGACGCTCCAACATGACATAGAGGAACTCGACCAAAAAGTTGAATCCTTAAATTACGAGCTCAAAAAGAAAAATACGAAACTGCAGAATTATACACATTTAAATGAGACTATCCGCGATAATGCGAGCCGGAACGTCCGGGAGGTGACGGAGATGAAAAATGTGTTGGAAGCTATTTATGAAAGGGTAGAACAGGCTTACAACTTAACCACCAACGATATTCAGGGACTTTTGGG
>BLFK01000871.1:3640217-3645217 GCA_014634185.1 Astreopora myriophthalma
TAGGGGGGTCCGAAATTTTTGAAAATCTAGGTTCCCAGAAACCTCATGTCCTGCATTTTGAGACCCATTTTAGGCAAATCGCAACTTTGTTTTACAGCAGCTTTTTAAGCTATATACATGATTTCGACGGCATAATTGTTTAAGAAAGTTCAATGTACATTCCGCACCCTGTCAAGTTCTGATAGCTATTCGGTGGTATGCGGTTTTATCGCAAAAATGAAACGTCATTAAAATTTTGAATCTCCAAGGGTTCTTGACAATTTTTATTTTTACTGAGGGTAAGACATAACGCCTAAAGAACGGGTTTATATCTCTATTTTTCTTTGGTTGATGTATTTCGACCACAGGAACTTTTCCGCCATTATTGATCTTCAAAGGGGGTTCGTTCGAACCCCTCGAACCCCCCCTCCTACGCGCCTGACTACTAAGTTCAAAAACCAAGGATAGCACAAGATGGCGGCAACTCAGCGGGATTTACATATATGAAAACTGTTCCTTGGCGCGCAATGCATCTGGGGTGAAGGTGGGCCTTTAATATTACGACTCTAAAGCTAATAGTCGTTGCAATCCCAGATTTAAACTTCGACACAACGCTCACCTTCAGGAATGTTGTTTTCATTGCCATTTCGAGGACCACCGGAAAATGGTCACACAACAAACCGAATGATCCGCCTTCTAGACGCCATGCTTCATTATGGCTGGGATTTAATATTTTGAGATCATGAAGCAATATTTCCTGGAACGTGACCGTTGCTAAAGTACTTCAGAGTACTTGTACTTGCATGAATAAATTTTACATCCGGATCGACACACTACCGCTAAACTTTTCTGAAATGACCCGAGGAGAACGAAATAACCTAGTTTACAGCACACCCTACCTTAAGGTAAGCCTTTTCCCTTTCATGTGAGTTTACCAGACACATCGTTCACTTCTGTGTATAAGATCGCTTATTTGCACGTGTTTACCTTTGATCGCCATTTTGAATTTTCCGCGGGCAAAGGCTGGGCTCCAGCCTCGACAACAATCTTGGCGAAGAACTGGGGAAAGTTAGCTCGTGCCCAGGAAAATAGCGTCACAAAGGAAAAGAGGCAAAAACGAACAGCAAGCAAATAATGTTTAAGAGGACATTTACTGGGTTAGCCTTCGGAATGGTATCACAGTGGACGGTTTCTCAATCCTAATCGGCCTGTTTGATGGTACATGATTCCAAGCAAAAAGAAAGGTGCCGTTCCAATCAAAACCAAAAGGTGCCAATTAGTGACGAACAAACGTAATGAAGAATGACAACCTCCTTAATGTTTGTCGTTTTCAAATTGTGAAAATGGATCGTTCGTCATCATTGGAGGAGGATGGAGTTCACCAGTCAACTACCTACGGTGACGAGGAAAATGTCTCCAGGCTTCAGTTAGAGAGAGCCATCGCAGATGATTTTAATAGTTACGACTGTTTCGTGAAGCCATTTCACCCACTTAATCAAGATAAACAAAACGAGAACGAAGTGGGAAATACACCTTGTGATGGAGAAGGGCAGGAGCAGATCTGCCTGAGAGGCAAGGCTGGTGAAACGGTAAGGTAGGATTGCTCACATATTCGCGTGCAGTGGCGAGATCTATTGGTTCCTGCGCGCTGATGATTTTAGCATTTGCAATAAGACTCTTACCGCGCCTTCCTCAGTTCTGTTTTGTTCATTTTTGTCACCGTATTTGTCATACTTTTAAGGTGCTATGTTGCTCTAGAGGTCAACAAGCTCATTACCAAATAACTTGAAGCATGAATAAATAATTATATCGAATCATGCCTCCTGTAGGACAGTGGAAATGAACGGAACGACACCTTACACCCGAAAACAACAGGATATATCTTTGACGTGGAGAGCAGATTGAAGGCATATCAATACGATAACTTCAGATTGAAGAGAATTCTAGGAGAGAAGATGGAGGAACTTGAAGAGATCACTGTAGAAAAGGAAGAGCTTGAGTCAAGCATTCAAAATGCTCTCCACAAGCTATGGACCAAAGAAAAAGAGCTCCATGCCCATCGGGAGACCTCACTAGAGCGCGAGAAAACCTTGCTTGACAGCGTGAGACAGGAATCAGCACGTTCAGAGGAATTAGCAATTCAGATAGAGTCGACAGGAGAACAGAACGATGTTTTACAAGAACAGGTCTACCGACTGGAGCAACAGCTCTTGTTGGTCAAAGGAATTACTAAACAGCGAAAGAGGGAACTCGAAAATAAATTGCCAGAACTCGAGGGTACCCAAGAATCTCTCAAGAAGATGACAGTTAAATTAATGGGCCAAATTGCTGACGTTATGCCGGCTCAAAATAAACGACAGGCACCTGAAGTTGTAGATCTTCCATCTAGTACAAGCGTCAAAGATACTAGCTCCGAGTCAAGTTTCTCTGAAAAATACAGCGAAAGCGGAAAAGAAACCACGGAAGATGATCTCTCTGAAGAAGCGGAGACGCTAAAGTTGAAGGAACGTTTCTACGCTCAACGAAAGGAGATAAAAGCATTGATGTCAAATATTCAGGATATCTGGCAAAAAATCAACATGGACTCTAAGATGCATGCCCAGGAATGGCTGACGAGAAAAGAACCTAAAGTTCTCTTGGACGATATCTACGAGGCTTACTGCCGGGGAAAATCAAAGATAGTCGATCTGGAAGAGCAGAACGTTCGTCAACTGAAGCATCTTCAAGATATCGAACAAGATCTTTGCTCCACCGAAGGCAGGATTCAGCGAATCTGGGTCAACATTTCTCTTCACGAAGAAGGGGGAGAGAAAATCCCCAGAACATGGAGAAATCAATCTTCTTCTTTCGAAGGAACAGGGAATGCCCTGGAAGAAATTGAGCGTCTTCTTGCCAAACATCAATGCAATCTTCAAGACAATCAAGATCTGAGACGATTAAATGCTTCTCAAGAAAATAACATAACTGATCTCCAAGGGCTTGTTGAAAAAGTTCGAAAAGAGGAGAGAGAGCTTGCAAAAGAACTCCAAGTACGGAATGCAAAATTTGAAGAATTAAAGCTCTCCATGAACAAAATTATTGATGACAAGGATGTAGAAATCGAAATACTGAGAGAGCAAATTCAAGGAAACGAAAAAAGAGAGGAACAACTTAAAATGGGCCCCGGTAATGGTCTTTCGGAAACAGGACACAACTGCACAAACGAGACCTTCGAAAATCTTCTGCAAAATAAAGAACGCGCCCTCGTAGCATACAAGGAAAAGTACGAAAAGGAGGAAATGGCCTTACGAGATCAGGTTCAAAACTTGCAAGAGGCCTTGGAACGAACAAAAGGAGACAATGAGGACCTTGACGAATACTGCAAGTTACTGAAGACAGAATTGGACAAGACTGAAACACGTTTGAATTCCGCGATAGAAGAAGAAAAATCATTGAAAGAGGAGTTGGTTCGAGCGAGGAAAAAGGAAGAGAAGCTGTTTCTGGTCACAAGGGAGATTTACGATGAATTTCAAATAAAAAGGCATGAAAATGTGACCCAAGAAAGAACAATAGCTACTTGGTATGAGAAAATAAAGTGTTTAGAAATGGAAATCCACGCTACGAACCAAGAGCGACAAGTTGACAAAAAGAATCTTAAAAATGCCAAGGAGACCGAGCAATATTTACAGTCGTCGCTACAGCAAGCGTTAAGAGAGCTTTTTGAACTGAAAGCTAAAAGAGAAGAAATTCCTGCGGAAAACAAGTATCGGTCATTCAGCGAACGACAAAGTGGCCACAAGGATGCTCTAGTAGAGAATCTGCATGAAATTGAGACTTTCATTCATACTGCCATGAAAAAAAGTGTTGAAGATTTAGATCAATACGCTGTGCAAATTGGTGAACTCTGTGAAGAGAATGATTCACTTAAGAAAGAAGTCAGCGAGTATAGAAAGACTTCGACAACATTACAGAAGGGGAATTACAAACTCAAAATGTTGCTTCGAGCAATGAAGGATGACCTTTTGGAAGAGATGAAGACAAAAAAGGAACTTGAGCTTTTGTTGATGGGTTCAAATGATAAATCCGAGTCCATACTGCTGCCAGAGTACAACGAAAGCTTTGATGAACAATCTACCACTTCTCAACTGCAGGAGTCAACAGAAAAGGGAATGGACAGTAATCTGTTTGCTTCTTCAAGCGACCATTCTTTGCAGGGTAAGAAGAAAGCTGGGAAGCTCAAAGGTATATCCAAGCGAAAGCTGATCCCTAAAGTCATTAGTAAACGTCTTAGTTGTTCTTCGCTCAGTGGCACATCGTTAAGAAAAGAGAGAAAGACCCATCCCATATCGGAGACGGCGGATGTTCAAACACCTACCAAGATTATCGAGACCGATTTCAGGAACAACAAGACTGGTCGAATGGCATATGCGGAACGCGAGCGGCGATTACGAAATATTGTTATGACGCTCCAACATGACATAGAGGAACTCGACCAAAAAGTTGAATCCTTAAATTACGAGCTCAAAAAGAAAAATACGAAACTGCAGAATTATACACATTTAAATGAGACTATCCGCGATAACGCGAGCCGGAACGTCCGGGAGGTGTCGGAGATGAAAAATGTGTTGGAAGCTATTTATGAAAGGGTAGAACAGGCTTACAACTTAACCACCAACGATATTCAGGGACTTTTGGGAGTTTCGGAGGCAAAAGATGTGCAGCTAAAAGAATTGGAACAGTTAGCGAACCGATTTAAGAAGGAAAACGTCGAGTTATTGAAGCAGGTAACAGAGCTGAAGGAAAAACTTCAAGATGCAGTCACCCTCAAAGAGGCGGCACAAGATGAAGGGAGGCAATTGAGAGATTCGCTGAAAACTGTTCTTGAAGCAAAGGAGAAGAGCTTGTTGCCATCAGAACCTCCATTGTTTATCAATAATTTGAACAATGATGTCATATTGCCGCAAATGGGGAAAGATGAAGTCCGGACTATTTTAAAAGAAATCCTTCAAGAGGTTGAATGTTCCAGTTCGGATGAGGTGAAC
>BLFK01000871.1:3650217-3660524 GCA_014634185.1 Astreopora myriophthalma
ATCATCGTACTTATACATCACTCCTACAACCTGAACATTGAGGGGAAAAAAAGAAACATGTTCTGCTTCAGTTTTTGTCTTGCTTCTTACCCAGCTAAGCGAAGGAACTAACGCACGATGCCTTAGCAGCGAAACAGTGCTACTATTGTTGCTACAAGGGCTTGGCGTCAAGAGTAAGGCAGCGTTTACACGGAAGCGGTTTCAAAGCGACCGGTTTCAAGGGTTCGCCGTTTACACGACAGACGAAACTGTTTCGGTGTGCAAAACGCGCCACCTTTGTCAGCGTTTTCAAAACGACCTGGTTTGTGTAACGAATCAATCCGCATCGTGTAAACGGAAGGCAAAACCGCATCGAAAACAATGCCGTTCCATAGGAAAACGCGTCCGTGTAAATGCTACCTCAGAGGATCAATCTGACGGGATGGTCGGCATTAATATTTTGATAACCAGATTCCTGCGCCCGCGAGAACGGCAACCCCTAGTAGACCAATTGTTTTCACTCCGATGTCTGGTCAAAGATCGGACTTCTCCCGAGGATACGTAATGCTAACCGGACGGGATAGGGACTACACCTGAGCCTGTAAAAGCAGCTGCAAAGACTCCTCTCCCAAACACCTGGCTCCTACTTCGGGCGTCGGACGCACAAGAAGAACCACTGTTCGTCAGTCAACGTATTTTGGCTCCGGTTTCGCCGCCGATCGCCGGACAAGCACACACCGAGTCAGAGCCGGCGTTTTCAAACGCGAGATGATAAGTCTTAAATGAAACGCAAAGCACTGCACACTTTGCTAAGGCTTGATAGCTAATTAAAAGCTAATCGAGGCGGGCCGGTCGTACTTACAAGTGACTCAACCATCGTGTGGAAGAAAAAGCTGCGTTTTAATATTAGCCATTTGGGCCAGATCTGGGGTCAGATCTGAGGCCACATCTGAGAGCAGATCTCAGACTACAGAGATAAAAATCAGGTTTGGATCACAGATGCATGAAGACAACAAAAACAATCACGATATAAAAGAATATTACCCTCGGCTGAGGTTTCGCCAAGAAACCAAAATTGGCGAAAAGAACTTCAATGTGAAGGCCCAGTCGCATGTTTCGGCAAAGTCCATCTCTCTGACTTGCCTGGGAAGAAAATGAAGGAAACTACTTGAACTACTTGAAAATGAAGGAAACTACCAGAAACTACTTGATTAGAGCTTCACTCAGAATGTCGATGTATTGAAGCAAGAGATTTTGAGGGTCCCGGCAGTGAATGATAACGGCACTTTTCGACGGTCTGCACGAAAAGGTTAGACCTCATCGGGTTCACAAACAAGTACGTTTAAAAAAGAAGTTGTTGACACTAACTCGAACGTTTCTCACTGCGCTACAGCGCCCCAAAGCTATAACTGAGAATATAGTAAATATAATTTACCCAAGCTCCAACTGACAAAACAGCAAAGTTTGCGGACATTGTGCGCAATCCCAGACTTAACCACCACTAAAAACTTGATGTAAAAATATTCCGTGACTAATGTAATGGCTCAAAGAAAGCAAGTGGGTGTGAGTGTGTGTTTATTTGTTTTCTACCCTCGAGGATCTTCACGGTGACAAAGACAACCACCTCGTTTGCAGGTCTTGTGTTGAGAACCTTGACCCAGTCTCCAACACTGTTTACGTCAGAGTTACCAAAGGAAGCGACATAGGTGGGCTGATCTCCTAGCAACGCGTTGAATGCGATCTCTTGGATCAACGCACACTGCGATTCCCTCAAGGCCATCGGCAAACTGCGAATTAAACGAAGACTTATTAAAGTCCCAGTAGTGACTAGCAGTGATTCTGCTGTAGAATCTCACTGAATAATATCAACCTTAAAATTACTCATTGAGGTCTCATTGATTCAATAACGCCTTAAAGGCTTGTATTAGATTTTACCGTGTTACCCCCTTATTACATCTTGTGTGTGTGTGTGTGTGCGTGCGTGCGTGCGTTAAGGATACGTGTTTTGCGTATCACACATACCTCCACAAAGGATAAATAGATACGTGCGTCGCCTCAAAGGCGAAGAGAAGGCAACCAGAATTTTTGACAACGTAAAACTTCATAAACTCAGTATTTGTTCAAGAAGCAGTTCATCGACGTCTCTTCCGAAGGAATACCCATATATCCAATTCAGTTGTTACCCGAACCACAATGCCATCTGGACTTACCTGATAGTGCAGCCAGTGCGCATATCGACTCCAAACGTTACCGAGGTACGGACAGTGGAATTACCGCAGGCTCCACCTGCGGATGGGCTGATGATGGTCAGCCATGTGTTACGATCACTGCTCAGAAAGATCGCATCTCTGACAAAAATGTCAAGGAACATCCAACAGCCACCCTCGCCCTAACCAATTAATGTATTCCGATACTATACATAGCATGCTTCACTGTCTTCACTTTGTTGCAGTCACACATGACACCAATTGCACTTTCAACAAGTCATTAATAATTCATGAGCCCAACAGCCTATCAAGTCACCGATAAAACGTCACGTGCACGAGATTCAAAACCCGATAAACAATCCTTGTTTTATATAATTATAAAGAATACTACTGGGGCATAACTTGTTTTTCTTGTATGCTACTATTTTCCTCTCACAATTTAAACCCTTGTTTGGACTCAAGAGGGACACGCTCTTTGTGGAATGTTATTGAAGCCCTTCAAATAACACACAGGTCGTGTTTTATCGGGTCTAAAACCACTCGGCTTCGCTTCGTGTGTTAAAATCCGATAAGACACTCCTGCTCGTTTATTAAACTGTATGTAAAATCACAGTTATAGACCTCCCCCCCTCCCAATTTACAAGCCCTTCTGGTTATAGGCCAAGTTGTAAGCTTCTCCCTATTTAAGCCTTCTTTCTAAATTCAAAGATACTTCTCGTCCACTGTGACAAGCTTTCCAGCCACAAGAGGTTCTCCAACAATATAACCAGGATTGCCTGATCTCTTGAACGTATTTTCTGTCCCACCAGCCTAGCAACACATGAGACAACGTGAATGTCAGGAAAAAAAAATCATTCACTTTCGAGTTTCAGTTTTGCCATTTTGAAATCAAAATCAGGCAATGTTTATGGGTTGAACTGAATAAGCCATCGCTGAGTTCACTTCATCCTCTTTCAAAGTGAGTCGAAGTTCACAGTCTTTCTTATGAAAACCAGTTTTTATTCATATGCAAACTAAAGCAAGTTACTACCACAAAACGTTTGCACTTGCACTCGCTTTGAGCAACAGGCTGACGTGAACTTGGAAATAGTCTATTCAATAATTTTAGTTTGACATGGTAAATTCATCAGGGTATTAACAGTACAAGCACTAAAAGCCTAGACCTAAAACATAATAGAGCTGTGTTATAATCCAATCCAATGAAACTAGAGGCTATATTTAGCACCATGTGGTATGTGATGTTTACACATGGACAATCAATCTCACCTTTGAAAAGCATACTGACACTTTCTGCCTCAGATCCACTCCGTCTCCCTCTTCTGCAGTCACATTGCCCAGTACAAACCCTACCTCCACTGACACAATATCGGTGGAACTATCGGAATACCCTATTCTGTAAAACACCTTGGTCATGGAGAAAAAACAGAAGTGGCAAGATTTGTTAGAGCCAGTTTTAGATACATTAGTGTAAGTCAAGGAGCACATGTTATAACTAGTATCATTTGAAAAACCCACACATAAAAATTATGGTATAAACAAAATCATTGGACTTGTACGTGATATTAATAATTTTGCTAAAAAACACACAGTACAGCTGCATTTATATATTGTCCTTGACAGCCAGCTTCGCCTTGAGTTTGTAAATGCGATACAACACTGCTTCTCATATTGTAAACATTAATTGCAGAGATACCAAGATCACACCGATATGTACAACATAACATTTTCACCACAGATGACACAAGTTTCATGTCTTGTCAATACTAATATCATGAATTATAAAGGAATAACATTACGGAGATAATGATGAATGCTCTTTGCTATCATTATTGGCCCTCACCTCCAAAACAACGTTGTTACAAGTCTTGCTCTGATTATCATATGTGGGATCTGTTGGCTCAGGAAAGGAGCACTTGTTGGGTATTCCCAAGGATGTTTTACATAGTAACGGATCACTACAACTGGCATTGAAAAGCTTAGGGTTAACCAAAGAAGAATTTGAACTGTTGCTCGAGGAAGAGATATTGGCGTTGACAACTGCTGGATTCTGTATGAATATAAAAAGACATAAAAATAATTAATTTGCAAAATTTGGTTTTAAGAGCAACTACTCCAAGGAAGGTCACCCAAGAAAATGTCTGGTAAATTAGCAAAAGTTGGCAAATAATTGTCACAGGTAAGGTTGTATTAAAATAATAGGTAATTATTCACAAGCCTCAATAAGGGTACAGTAAATTGCCAGCCAGCTACTCAAGAGCAGCACTCAAAACATAAACAACATTATTTGTAACCATTTGAATAACTTCCATTACTCACACAGCACTAGCAAAGAAAAATGCAAATCAGGCCCTGGTTGTTCAAAAGGTGCATAGCACAATCCACCGGATAAAGCACCATTTAGTGGATAACACTAGTAAAGCTAATTGAGTTATTCATATTTTTAGCAGGCCAGTACTACAGCACTATACAAGTACCTACATGCAATGTATTTGTTTACTCCCAGTTTAAAAATCAACCATTTTAAATTTTATTTTCAATGATTGTCGTAGATTTAATTCATCACCATAATAACCTGGAACAATGGAACTGGTTGAAAATGGTGAAACAGTCAATGATTGTACAATGTATTGATTAGTAAGTGATTGTAACGTTCATGGATGTAAAACCCGTTCACGAGGCAGACAAAATTACATACCTTTGCCACCTTAAAACCTTTATAATAGCTATTAGCATTAAGAACAGGAAGTGTCTCACAAGCTGATTCAAGTGTTGCGATTATCCTTGTACATTCTGTGCTGCCATCTTCACGATAGCCTGGACAATACAATTTTAAGATCGAATGAGAAAAAAACTATTAACAGATACCCTGTACATTATGGTAATTTAAAATGATTTTACAGCATGAGAAAATGTTGAGTAAATTCTTAGTGAAACATTTGGTAATAAAAATAGTACAAAAGAAAACAACATAACAACTGTAGTAAACAGTAGCAAACAAGCTTCTAAAAGGGGAGAATCCCCTTCAATTAACCCTGCCAATCATTAAGAAAAACGACAACAAATCTCAGACAGCAAGGTAAAAAGAACCAGAGCTCTAATAAAATAGCAGGTGTTGACATACCTGCAGCATTGTTGTCATCACACTCACTCCCAAACAATGGTTTCGGCAAAGATAGGAATCCTCTTGCACCATTGTCAAAAACCAGTACCACTGGATCCCCCACCTAAAATAGTTGGAATCAAAGAGAAACAAGGTAGTTTTATAATTACACAGGAACAAAATTATGTAAGTGTTGAGAAGACATTTGATATCTGTAATAACTTCTTGTAAACACTGTTTGTGATGTACAAACTGAACTGAGCTCACTCAACCATTATTAACATCCATTTCAACAGTTTAGGAGACAAGTTCAAGTTCATTTTATTTTGCACTATTTACATTGCTTTACAGTTTCTACAAAGACGGAGTCAACAGGAAAGAAAAATTACATTTACATTTATGGTTATAGTTCATTACTGTATTACTGACTTTCAATTGTAACAACACTGAAGTGATTTATTGATGGTGACTTAGGCATAATCCCAACAGGAGTCGAGTCCATGACCCTTTCACTATAAGGTTGGATGCTCCACCACTCGAGGGAGCAAGGCCATTAAGTCAAACCAGGTCAAGCGTACCCCCGTAGATCCTAATAATGAAAAGATTACTTGAGATTTGAATCCATTAATCGTTTCCTAACATGACCCTTGTGAGCAAGGAGGTGTTAGGTTACAAGTGGTTGTGGACAAGTTGAGTGGCTATAGAAAGTAAAATAGCGCTGATTCGAGACTTTAAATACTGTAAATAAAACTGAAACCTTACAATCATAACAGAAATTTTATTCAGTGTTTTGAACTGGCAATATTAAAATAATAAATTAAGTAAATAAGATAATTAAAATAAATAACAAAATAAAATAAATAAATAAAATAATTCACCCTTTAACACTCGATGGCCACTTTAGAGATTTTACTCTGTCTAACGCCAGACAATTTACTCGTCACTGGGGTAGCCCTTGGGGCTGAAAGGCTTAACCACCTCTCCGCCTGATCAAAAAATGTCTCCATTAACCCTTTAAGACCCAATGGCCACTTTAGAGATTTTACTCTGTCTAACGCCAGATGATTTTACTCGTCACTGGGGTAGCCCTTGGGGCTGAAAGGGTTAAAATAAATAAAATAATAAATTAAAATTTATTATAACCACTGAAGTTGCTAATGGTTGCTTGTAACACAATCCTGTATTTCTCACAATGTTCATGTCAATAAACTACAGGTATTTGTGCATTCAAATTTCAAATATTCCAGTTATGAATAGAATCATGGGGTATACGCTTGACCTGGTTTGACTCTAAACTTGGTTCAGGTAACATACAGTACATCCTGTATACTATGAGGACAGTGAAAATAATGTGTAAAGGTGGCATTCTTGTAGACTGTCCACAGTCCCCCTATTTTTCCGTGGGATTCTCAAGAATGGTACGCTTCGATGGAGCTGCCGCCATCTTGCTTTGTAAACGCGAGCGCGACTTGGGGAGAGTGTCTAGACCACCGAGGGGAGGGGGGCGGAGTTGGGAGGGGGCGGGAAAAATATGGTGAGAAGATGTTACAGTCCCACTATTTTTTTCGCTTCCTCTCCCCTACTCAACTAACCCCCACTCCCCCTCCCCTCGGTAGTTTAGGCACTCTCCCCAGGTCGCGCTCATGTTTACAAAGCAAGTTGGCTCCATCTCGAGAATCCCACGGAAAAATAGGGGGACTGTGGACAGTCTAGCATTCTTGCAATTATAGAATATAAAGGAGATGATGAATTTGAAGCCTGGTGAGTGTCTGTTTTTACAGAATCCATGCACAATTGCACATTTATAGATGGTTTCCTTAGTGATGTCATCACATTCTAAAATCAAAATCAAGAGACCTTAAGAATTAATTTTTGTCTTCTACAACCTTTATTTCTTGGCTTTTTTCATTAAACGCTTTCAAATTTATTTTTTTTGTTGCGTGACAGTGAAAATGATTCAGATGCTGAATGACTCAATTATTTATTAATCAAGAATTCATCGATATGCATTACTTTGTACGAAGAGGAAAAGGATGCTGGCTCTGTGTTTTCATCGTTGTAATCATACACCACTGATGCCGACTGACTTTTTAAGTCGGAAAATTCCTCTTCGGTACTGGCTTTTTGTACCTCATTGTAGAAGTTACGTGACTCATCTGAAATGAGAAGAAATTAATTTATGCCTTTGTATGCATGGCCACAGACATTACTTACACTGTACCTGTAGTGACAATAAAACAGTATAAATATCCCTGATTATTGTATATGTTGTTAATATATGCAATATATACCAGTGTATAAATTTGACTTTGTTCAAATAAATTTAAGCCAGTTTCTTTTTTTACGTTTCATCATTTCAGATTATGGTGATGAATCTTACAAAAAGGAAACTTAAAATTAAACTGGTTTAAAAATTCTTGAACCACAAAAAAAAGTTAAACCACTGGCAAACATTCAACCAAGAAGGACTAATAAAATTCTTAAAATACTTACAGTTATCTCTGATAATGCAAAAAAGTCCAGTCCCAGTAGTTTGTGTTGTGAATTCAGTGTCTTGCCTGTATTTAAAAAGTAGTGAACTGGAGACACAGACACGCTCATCGCGGCTGCAACAGAGATGCAATAAGTTATCAAGAAATTTTCAGAAAAAAGACATTATCTGTAAATTAACTCTATCCTCCTGGGCCCGGTTGTTCGAAAGCCGATTAACGCTAACCCTCGATTAAAAATTAGCCGACGTTTTAATTTCACCCTCTGAAAATGCTTTCAAAAAGCGGTTTTAGACCGAAGCGGAAGAAAAGTGTAAGTCACAAGTGACAAGCAAAAATCTTTCGGGAAAATCTTTGTGAATTTGTAAAGAAACTGGAATCAAAGTTCCCTCTAACCCAGGGTTAGCTTAATCGGGCTTTGAACAACTGGGGCCTGCTGTCCTTAATAAATCGATTTATACAACAGCACAATAAATATATACCATATGGAGACCAGGCATAAAAAGAATAAAAAATAAAAAGGAGAAACTCCATACTTAAGGTCTGTATCTTTGCACTCCGTAAATGCTTCCTGGTCTGCAGGTGTACAGTCATTATCACAGCAGCAATTCACATCACATCCAAGTCCAGTAAGATCGCAGGTGCAAACTTTCAAAATGAATACAAAGATCAACTGAGGCCGGTAATTACCAAGAGATAAGCCTGCTACACACTTGAGGAAAGAGCTAATGTAAAATGCCTTGAGGCAGTTAGATCAGCAATTTCCTACCATGTGCGGCAAGGTACTTTTGTTGAGAAATTCACATTAGCCGTGACGACAATATTTCCCTTGAGGCCTCAAGAGGCAAAAATCTCACCATAATTTCACCACGCACGAGAGGAAACAGCTGAGGTAACTGCCTCACAAGGCATTTTGCTCAGTTCTTTCCTCAAGTGTGTAGCAGGCTTTACTAGTTGACCTTTACTCGGCTATTCCAGTTCATCACCTAGAGACAGCTTAAAAACTTCAGCTGACCAAGTGTCAATGCTTTGCCCAAATATTGCTGTTTCCTTTTGATATAGGTCTCTTGGTAATTTTCTTAGAATGGTCTAACAGCCTTTTCCCCCTATGCTGACCACTCAAAATAGTTGTACTTCCACCAATTTGTTTGAACCACAGCTTAAGTTGCAGGAAAAAAAAAAATCATGCCAAACGTGAGAATTTCTTTTTCTAAAAAGTACCTGGGAGGCCTAAGTCCCCCCCCCAATCAACAGGATGTTAACACAAAAAATTAATTTAGGGTCCCCCCCCCCCTCCAATTTGCAAAAAATCAACTTAAAAGTTAGCTATATCATCAAATTAATTTACAACATTTCAGTTTGAGCTTACTACGATTCTCATTTGAGTAAGGCACGAAGGAAGTTTGGTGGTAAAGTTTTGACATTCAAATTACCATGTTGTCAAGAGCAACTTGCTATGTTTCCAACGGTAACTTTTCATATTTTGACGTCATTCAGTGATTGGCCTGCTTTGTCACTGAATAATGTCAAAATCTGCAAAGTTACCATTGGAAACATAGCAAGTTGCCCTTGACAACATGGTAATTTGAATGTCAAAACTTTACCACCAAACTTCCTTCGTGCCTTACTCAACTGAGAATCGTAGTATTCACTTACTCGAGCACTTGTGCTCGCACGTGGGATAACACACGACAATCTGTATCATGTTATCAGCAATGTCATGCTGAACATTACCGACCGTTCCCAAGGTCCAGGTATTACAGGGATTTTATAAAAGGTCACCAAATTATATTGGAGACGTGCAGAAGTGGAGAGTCCCGAGACGTGCAAAAAATCCCCACAAAACTCATCCAGTTATGCAGCTTAAGGATTACCTGAGGACGTAGACGGCGAAAAAACAGTCGTGTTGTTCTGTGCTTTTGTTAACACTTTGAACGAACTCAATAACAAGCAACCCCTCAGCAGGAACAAACCTGCCGCCATCTTGAATGAAGGAGAGCTTCCCATAATCCTCTTGTGCAGTAAAACGAGAAACACCGAGAGAGACTGGAGACCAATACATTGATAAAATGTGATGCAAACGGGAAGTAGTATTGTTGTTTTCATAGAGGCACGTCTTCGCCATGGCTGGCAGTAAGACTAGATTGATATTTCGGCAGGTAACATGTGATCAGATCAAAGAATTGGCTCGAGTTTGGGGCTGAACGGAGTTTTTCGTTGTTTTAATCAGTTTTTAATTTCTCGTGTGCAATGGTTGCATCACGTATAAAAGTCGTGGGGTCCTTCACGTAGCCTGATATTCATTATGCGGTAGACTTGGGGAGTTTGAATTCAGGGTGTTTATACACGCTTAAAATTAATAATGAGATAGTAATCGTAATGTGATTGATTACAAATTTTTGCTGGGTGTATTGATTCGGCATCAGTCTTTCCTAAATGAAATAAAGGGTGGGGGAGGGGGGGTCAGGGATAGACCCAGGGAATTGGGCATTTTTGTGGGAGCCGCAGTGTCAAATTGCCCCCCCCCCCCCC
>BLFK01000871.1:3663181-3674151 GCA_014634185.1 Astreopora myriophthalma
GGGGGGGGGGGGGGATGGGGAAGAGCTCTTGCCACATTTTCTTCGGCCCCCTCTTTCTGGATCTGGCCCTGTCAAGTTGTCTTTTATGTCAGACTATACATAACATCTATTCTGTTGTTTTGCTGGTATGCACTGTAAAAATCGTATTCCTGGTTTGCAGGTTGTGTCACATATGTGGATCATGCAAACAGAGCAGCTTTCACCGGTGATGCTCTCCTTATAAGGGCATGTGGACGAACAGACTTTCAAGAGGGTACAGATGTGACTTTATCCCTTTTAATATTGTTGCACAGTTGTGGTTGAACTATTTTTAAAATCAGTTCATGAGTTCACACACAGGAATGTTGAATTATCAATTGAAAGTAAAATGAAAATTTGTGTCCCAATCCCACTTAACCATAGAACCAGAAAATGTTTTTACTCCATCTGAATCATTTGATATTGCACTCCACCCCCATGAATTCAAATTATTTAGTGCCTGCCTATGAAAATTCCAGCCTGGACACTATTAAATTTATCCCGCTTGACTTTAACTGAAATTGCACACTCTAATTAAACCTATTTTTAACTCTCGATAGATCACTTGAAGGACTCCGGTACAAAAACGTTTTAAGTGACTTTTGAGTCCACGTTTTGTCACTTTGCGAAATTGCAGCCAAATTTCATGCAATAAACAGGCTTAAGTTCCAGAATGTAAATGAACCTCAAGCCATGTATGAAAAAAGTAACAAAAACTGGGGGGAAGAGGATCAAGGTACAACGAAAACTTTTTTAGGCATTTTTTCATCTTTTTCAGACTGCATGGACACTTCTGTCATAATTTTAGTGTGTTGGTTTGGCAGATATTCAGGAATTATTTTGCAAAGTGACCAAAAAACATACAAAAATTGCTCAAAGCCCTTAACTTCTTACCATTCCATCCATATTTAGGAAACCCTGAAACACTCTATGACTCAGTTAGAAACAAGATCCTGTCTCTCCCTGAAGATTACATGCTGTATCCAGCTCACGATTATCATGGTATGCAAAACTGTGATCTTGTAACCATTATTGGTACTCAGAAGAGTTGGCAAGGAGAAGGGGATGAGTGACATTGAAGTCTGAGACAGCAAATTGTATTTAATTGCATCCAGATTTGCGTTAGGGGAGGGTTCCTGTCTTTTGTTGTTTGTTCGTTTGTCAATTACAATACCTTGATGCACCAAAGTGGTTCATTTTAAGATCTTGCCTGCAAATTTATAATGTATTCTCATTTTTACCGAAATGGACAAAAATGTATTACTTTATCATAATTTCAACCCCCAAACATCTGGAAATGTGGTAGCACATGGTTTCCTCGGCAACACAGTCAAGTAATGTATTGAAGAAAAGTTACTTGCAAAAGGCCAGTGAAGAAGTCATTTAAATTTATGAGTTGCTGAAAGCATTTATCCACTTGTTAGGTTTGAATGTCACTACTGTTGGCGAGGAACTGAAGTATAACCCACGATTAACCAAATCAAAGGAAGATTTTGTAGAAATTATGAAAAGTCTGGGGTTGACAAGACCAAAGTTGATGGGTAAGATCGGGCTAGTGCTGAGGCCGGGTAGATTTTGCTTGCGATACAAAGGGTCTAAGTGTAGGAGCAGATTTAAGGGGTTCCAAGGTTTCAAAGTTTTAAAGTTTCTGTAACTAACCGATAACTGACTTTCAAGTGGGAGGGGTGGGAGGGTGGGGTGGGTGCACTCTCGCCACAATTTCTTCAACCCCCTCTGTCTGTATCCACCCCTGGATTGTTTAATTAAGAAGGCTCAAAAGGATCTTTAGCTTAGCGTTCATGCCAGTCCACACCTGCCATGCTGGTGTACAAGTAATGCTTAATTTATAATTTATGCATAATAATTTAAGAGTGGTAGAAGAATTCATGACCGTAAACCATTATGCCATGCAAAATCATGCGAACCAGAAATAAAAGGTTCAAGTTGATGATGAATTTCTCTCAGGAATTCGTTTGGTGAGCTATGTTAAATTCTTTCATGCAATCACAGTTCATTTGACACATTTTAGGGGGAAAAAACTGAAGTGTGGATTTATTGAATAGTAAAGAGGTCTTATTTTTTTTATCTTGATTTTTCTACACTACCCAGAAGGTGAAGAATATTGCAAACTTTGGAGAACCCTTATAAGAAATATAGGTCACCAACTAAAAAAAGTGCCAATTGAGGGGTATCTCTATGGAGGGCTATAGTTACCATGGCAAGACACGGTGTCATAAGTCGTCTTAAAGGAAACTTTAACGACCTTGTCATACGATTACCTATATATAATTGGCCTCGGTGACTTGAACATGTATATAAGCTGTAGGAAACACTTTAGAACTTCCTGAAGTTATCTGACCTTTGAACCTCCAAGGTCAAAACATTACAAATGTTGACGGGGGTGGTTAATTAGGGTTGACTGTCATGCATTGCATTCACAGACAAAGCTGTCCCCTTGAATGTCATGTGCGGCCCAAGCCAACTCGGCGAGTCGAGGCAGAGGATGGACCAATGAAATGGGACTGTTGTGGAGTGCTGATGTTTTGGCAGATGGAACTGACTTTGTCACGTGACTTTGCAACACAGAGTGCTTCAAATTACGGTTAAATCTCTATAAAGTAACGGTCGTTTTTAAGATGCAATCCTTTCCGCTAGTCAAGTCGATTTGTGGCCGATTTCGATACAGAGTGCTCATATGATCGCTCGAGAGAAGTGTGCATGCGCATTTATATGCTCTCTAGGAAGAATAAGTTGCAGTGAACACAGGAAGTTTTCAGTTTGTCGGAAAATCCCATGCAATTATATATTATTGCTACTGGTTGAGTATGCTCGCTAGTTACTCAGCTCTCTTAGTCTTACCAGTGTTGGCTTCCAAAGGCCACTCTTAACCGAAGACCCTATCCATGAATAGCAGCCAGTAAATTATTCTTATGTGGGCTGGTACGTCAAAAGGAGGAGAATGTAGGAAGTACAACAAATGAATATGTGCTGAGCCATCATTCGTTTTAATAAGTATTGCTCTTAGCCTTGGCGACACAAATTAAGCTTAAATGCGCTCAGTAAGCGGGCAATAAATGTAACACATGAAGCAAAACAATGATAAAGAGAATCAATTCATAAACATTTGGAATACACTGGGTAATTCTTCTCAAACTGGCTGTAATGTGGGCTTCTTTATAACTAGGGGCGTCACTTTTGCGTGTGTCTTTTGAATCGTATTGTCACGGTGGTCGGACTGAATCGAATCTAGCGGCATGGAATGGAACCTAGAATGCGGTATATCTTGTTAGATGCAAATTATTTTTCATAGTTGAGCCTCCGGTCGTTCCAGTCCATCCGCCATTAGGCCTAGACAGATTTCTGCCATAATTTTCCGTTAGGAGCGCAATTTTCACAAGTTTAAGTGGCATTTTTAACAGGTATCGATTTTACAATACAGCAACCTTTCTAATTCGCAAAAATGTTTGTACCTTTTTAAATACATAGATATAACATATTTGAAAAGTTTTATTATTATCTGTTTTGAAACGGTGCCGCACATAACCATCGCTACATGGGACCTGGATATGGTATTCACGGTTGGCTGTGACAGTGCAAATCTATCAAAGTACAAGGGTTTGCCAAAAAGAGTTCACTGACATGAAGTTGTAGTGTGAAGGCGCCAGACGAGTTTCTGCAGCCAGTTTTGAAGATTAGCCAAAATGGTACACTTTCAAGCACGACCCATGAGCCGAAGCCGATGAGTGCCCCTTGCTTCAGCCGCTCACTGGTTCGCTGGCCACAGGCTCCCCTCCTTTTTCACAGTAGTAGCCTCCCAGGTTGGAAACAGAATCAGTCGGGGGTTTTAATGGGCAAGGAACACAGACTCTGGTCCACCAATCCCTTCTATATTTGTTGTCACTGCAACATTGACCAACTGCTCTGCGTTGCCTAGAGCCACGCAGCCTTCCGGCGCTGGAGTGAAGAAACCGAAGCTTGACTTTCGCGATCAGCAGTAGATTTGTAGCAGGATTCGGGGCATCCCAAGCCAAGTGATTAGCTCCCGCCTCTTTTGAGAAGCTCAGTCTCCACGTGGACAAGATGGTCGGCATGATGCTCTCTGTAGTTGGAGGTACTCTTCTGTTTGTGTCGCAGATGTGCGGAAGGAACAATTCCTGGCAGAGTCTGTAAGGATTGATCATCTCTCTTCCGTTTGGGCATCGTTCGTAACCTTCAGAGTAAACAGTAACATACTTGCTGTGTTCCAAGGGCAGGTTGTACACTACGCCGGATTTCTCATTGAAAGAACTACTGGCTACTGAAATCAATTCAATACGGGTTTTTGAAAATGACAAATCTTTGCCTTTCTTGTATGTCTTCAGAGGCAGGTACAACTTAAAGCTCTGCACATATGGTGCCAATACTTCTCCTCGCGCCAGCCAGTTGTATTTTCGTAACCAGGTTTTATTTGCTGGCAACCGGAAAATAACAGGGTTGCCTTTTGCCAGCGATGGAAGATTAATAAAGCCTGTCACATCACCCTTGAACTCGGGACGCGTTGGTATATAGACAAATCGTTCGGCTAGATCATATGTGATCTGATCGGGATTGTACGCGATGATTTCCGCCAAATCGTTTTTATCGTAAAATCCAGTCAATTTGCAGGCTCTGACCTTTTGCCCTTGATTCAGATACTCGAGTTTATCACAGTACAGTGACACGTGGGACTGGAGGCGATACTGAGTCATGAAGAAACCTAACATGAGCTGCCTAGCATCGAGGAGATCGTTTGACACGCGAATGGACTTCGCTAACTTCTTGGCAACATTACCGCGGACAACGCGTGCCAGGGCATCCACGAGGTCAAATTGAAAGTCGAAAATGTCCTCTCTTAACGTTGCAAATTCAGCCAGAGTTCCTTCTAGTCTTTCACAGAGTAGCATTCCTCCTGGTACCGCTTGGACTGCAGAGGCACCGACGCCTTGTGCGCCGTACAATAACTCGCACGTCGATTCTTTGAAGGCCGCCCAAAGAGCGTCATTCTTTGCCAGACGGGATCTGTCAACTTTTGGTGTGTACGCTCCGTAATCCCTAATGAAAATGTCCGCATCAAATCCTATTTTGTCCATCTTGTTATTCTTGATTGCTTCCACTAAGACATTCAGCTTTGAAATCTGACCAGCATTGTCTCTAAAGTCCTTCGCCAGGGACATCGTGTCAGTGTAGGCACTCTTTAGATTGGCTAACAAAGCGATGCCTCTTACCAGCTCTTGCAGCGCTCTTGCGACCTCAACCGTTTGCTCATAGATATCTCCTGCCGAGACTCCACCAAAAATCGCCTTCATAGGATTAAGATTCTCTGAAATTTTAAGCTTCAAAATAATCAGTTCTTCAGCTACTTGGAGTGCTTGCGCCGTTTTTAAGGCGGCCATGGCTGTCCGCATGTCCTTTTCCAGCTTTTTGGACAACGCTCCAGCCTGCTTTTCAAAACTTTTGAGCTTGTCATTCAGGAAAGTAACGTCCGCTCCTGCAATACCCTGGTCATAGACAGCAAGTCCGTGAAAGTATTTTGAAATACCTTTAACGGCAGTTTTCAAATTATCATTAAGGCTTTCGATTCTTCCCAGGAGTTCAATGTGATCCAGTGCGGTTTTGTTCAGCTTCAGTATTTCTTTGTGATTAACTTTCGAGTACAACCGTAAGTTTTTAATTTTGCTAGGATTGAGTCGGTCGTGTTTTACCTTTTTCAGGGATTGGTAGAATTTGTGAATACTTCCAACGGTGCATGCGTCCTCTGCCTTTAGTTCTAGACAAGCCAACGAGACAAAGTCCATTGATTTCTCACGCTTCGCTACCAGTGACATAGCGTTGGGTAGATCCGAGTAAGCCTTCATTTCAATAGCTTCTCGAAAGAATTCTTTCCAGTGGAGCGTGCTGCTGTAAGCCATGATTAAGTCTGTCATTCTTTGGATCTTTTTCAGTTCTACTTTTAAAACGGACTTTCCGGGTTGATGCAAGGAGTTACTGCAAAAGCTCTGCGCTATGAAGTCGCTGATCTTGTACCACAACAAGGCTGCCATCATTGGAAGTGCTTTGGGGACGTCGCATTGCGACTTTTTCTCACCTTTGCAAGCGTCCTTTGCGTTTGTGCCAGCACGATCGCCATACGGATGAGGCGTCTCCAGTCCAGAGCACTCCTTAACATTTTTGCAGATTTTATCAGCTGAGAAGCTGTACCCATCTGTCTTCCCCAGATCTTCTTTAACTGTAGAACAAATAACTTGGACAGGTATGCCGGGCTCGATCCGTTTTGGTTGAAGTGGTGATAGCAGGATCTTCATACACTGATAATCGTAGTATGCCCTGATTGTCCTCAAGATGAATCCAAGGCTGCGTTCTTTGTAGCGGGTCGTCAGATTTGTGTTCCGAAAGAATCTTCCCACCGGTGGTTCTTCCGGTTGATCAAACAGTTGTTGGAGTATTGCACTGTCCTTTTCCACACTACTTAGATCAAGGTTGTCGATGCCAGTGAGTTGAGAGGGCACCTTTCCCAGCACGGTGATGAATTCTTCTATAGTCTGCTCCTTCACCTCTTTCGAAAGGCTGTCCAGCTTTCCGATGAACGAATCCCTGACCTCCATGACTTTAATCAGCTTTGCAGCCCATTTAGAATCACGATCGTTTGCATCGACTCCCAAAGAAATCAGGATGACCGCAAGAACGTACTTCACAGCGATCATCTCTTTTGGTTTGCGTAACCACTGTTGAAAGTGGACAGACAACCAGCCTAAGAAAATGTGACTAAAACCGAAAGCAAAGGAATTGTGTAATACGTTTCGACAATCAACTGAAAACTGCCCTTCTTCGAAAAATAAGTTGATTAATATATGAGAATGAACTCCTACCTTTTATTACCGTGCTTTGTAAGCCTCAGCAATGAGATATCAACTTGAACTCGCAGGGATAAATCAGTGGCATTCCGTCTGCAGTGGCCTTCTTCTCTTTACGTTTTTGTGAAGGAGCATCCAGTTAAATAGATGCCCATCCCTTGCCCTCTTACATCATAATTCCGAAACTGTCCAATCACAATCGGAATCCACCGGTAGCTCATCGACAAAGGATGTGCGCTGTTTTTTCATGGCGGGTGGCAACAATGAAAAGGCTTTTTCGAAATCCCCAAAATACCAGGGCATGCATTTTCGGCGCAAGAACCAAACATCGAATAACATTAGCATACCTGTACTTAGCTTCCCACGACATCGTAGTGGTTCTGCTCTCAGTAATTACTCGGAGTTCGACTTGTGGCGGCAGTCAACGGTTTCCGTTGAAAGCAGAAATTTTAGACTTGGAATCCAGAAAATGCCCACATGCTAAGTCTGGCATTCTCTCAAGTATCGTTTATCAAGCCCTTTTACCATTTCAAAACTTTCCTGTTTTTCTCCTCTGATTCCGTTTTGCTTTCTCCATTTTCTTTAAAAGCCTTTAAGCTAAGAGGAGTGACTTCTGTCTGGTTTAATTATTTACAACGGCTTTACGCTGACTGGAAAATGTCAAGAGAAGACTGAACTGAAGTCAGCGGGCTCTTCCTAGAACCAATCAGTTACGTTAATTTAGATATAACAAAACGCAAGAGACGGGAACACCAAGAAATAATGACTGAATAAACGTCTTTCCACTAACTTAATGAGCATTAGTGATTCTTCCATGAAGCTTTTCTGTAAAATAATCACCACGTTTCTCAGTTATGAAGCCCTTTCCATGTTCAGTGACATTGAAGTCAGTAGCGTTCTCGGATTCTCTACTCTGCGCAAAGAAAAAAAAATTTGCAAAAGAAAAAATATTGAAAGGAAAAAAATCTTGACAGGGAAATGCCTGATTAATTATTAAAAACGATCTCGCAACTGTCACAGGAAAACGGAGAAAGAAATCCACTGCACAGTCAAGTCAAGATTCCTTAAAGCAACTACATCGGAATGGAATGAGGGACCTCGTTGCAATTTTTGGAACTTCCTGCCGTTCATTTTGCCGCGGATGAATACAAGCCAACTTTCATTGTTGTGCATAAAGTACTTAGACTAAAACGTTTCTTGGGATCACTCAAAACGTCATTTTGTAGTCATTACGTCTCCCAGGTGGTACGGACATGCATCAGACCACCAGCGAATTCACGCATGCGCAAACGTCAATCCAAAAGAGTAAAACAAACAAAAGATCTGGACCAGTAGCGGTACCTCTGGACGTGTTGCCTGAGCGGTGTACCATGACGAGTCTCCCCGAGATTTCGGCCCGCGGATCGCTTATACCAACCCCCAGTTCCTCGCTGCTCTCAGATACCCGTCCACGGCAGCCTGTCTGCCCCCGACAAGGCAGTGAGGGAGAGAAATGTCGGCCCCTAGACCATATGTGACAGATCCCTTTCGTACCTCCATAAACCGGAACTGAGCTGTGAGTATATCTATGACAAAATTCAATGATCAGTATTGAAATAAAATCGTCCAAATCATAAATGCATCAATCCAAAGCTGAATGGGAACAAGCCGATTCTCAAAATGACCATCACGGAAAGAGGCATAACGCAAAGATGCATAACGCGAAAAGGCATAACTCGAAAAGGCATCATGCAAATAGGTATAACGCGAAAAGGCATCATGCTAATAGATATCACGCAAGAATTCAACAAGAATTCTCCTCAAATATTGAGCGAAGATATTCTGAGTGGAAGAAGGTATCGCCCGCTGGAACACCATCTCTCAAACATAATACGTTCTTTTAACGGAGGTTGTTGGTTCGACTTTGGCGCATGCCCAGGTCCTCCTACCGCTGATTATTTCGCGTTGTGATTATCTGCGTGATGTCTATTAGCATGATACCTTTTCGCGTTATACCTATTTGCGTTATGCTTTTTTGCGTTACGCCTCTTTCCGTTATGCCTCTCTGCGTTACGCCTCTTTACGTGATGGCCATTTTCAGAATCGGCTTGTTGCCATTCAGCTTTGGATTGGTGCATTTATGATTTGGGCGATTTTATTTCAAATACTGATCATTGAATTTTGTCATAGATTTACCTCCATACCGGTTAACTCAATATAGGATTTCGATCGATATATATTTGAGATTGTAGTAACTATCCCTTTCATGTGGTATGCACTGGAGTAGACGGAAGTCCGGTGTCAGTAGACGGTTGTGCAAGATTGCGCATGCGTATTTGGCAGAATTGATAAACTGCTACCGGTATAAGGTGAAACCTCAGTTGGCGTCTCTGAGCAATCCTTGACACGCTCCGCACCTCGCGAAGCATTCACCCTGCGACAGGAGATTATCAATAAGGGTCGTAAGTGGCATTCAACTGGAGGCCTTAAGCGTTTGAGAAAAGTCCATTATAGCGCTATTAGACCTCGTTTTCGTGGAATTTTACACTTTTTAACCGTGGTCATCTTTTTGCTCATTCCGGGCTAAATGGTAAGGTTAACCCCTTAGCAAAATGACCCAAAATAGCCAATTTAACCACCTTTGCGTTTCGTCACGTTCCCCTCCAGGTTTACTATACTCTTATGTGCATGCCCTGTCTTGCCTGGTCTAATTTTCAGAGTTACGCATGTGCATTAGACGCCAATTGCAAATTTGATTTCAACCATATATAATCATAGCCCTGTCAGAACCATAACGTGGGCTCCTCCGGCCAAGTAGTAAACGTCTCTCCACTAACTTAATGAGCATATTCTTCCACGGAGCTTTTCTGTAAAATAGTCACCGCAGCCCTTTCCATGATCAGTGACATTGAGCCCAGTAGCGTCTTCGAATTCTCTGGTCAGCGCAAAAAGAAATCTTGAAAAGTATGAAGTTGGCTTCTTCATCCGTTTTTTTTTTTTTTTTACCCCGACTCATAAAAGACATTGAAATGCCTGATTAATTATAAAAGACAATCTCGCAACTGTCACTGGAAAACGGAGAAAGAGAAATGCCACAATTTCGGCCTCCTCGGTAGATATAACTTTTCCTTTCGTATTTTGACCGTTTTATAGGTCGACACGCTATTAACCACGAAAATTTTCATGCAAAGAAGAAAAGAAAACAAAAGAAAAGAATGGCAAGATATGAAACTGATCAAGATATGATTACTCATGAGATGCTAATACAACTAAAACATTTTAGTACCTGCCAAGGCTTGCTGCCGGCTGAGAAGGGCTTTGTTAGCTTACTATGAAGTCAGGTTAATTCTGCCCGGATACCGGCAAATTATTTTCACAGCTCCTGCTTCGAATTAATAAATTATGTAATAAAGTTGTGCGAGTATTGCTCATAGCAATTTCCACGCTTAGTGACTGCACCCTCTTAGCCAAAGCCCTCTACTAGTACCTCATTCACTTTTCCCCGTAGTTTCCACGAACTGTTGAGTGAACTGAGATAGCAATACATAGTCTTGCATGCAGTGCAAATGGCAATACAGATTTTTATTAACCTCCCAATAGTGCCACTTCTAGATCTTACTCTGTCTAACACCAGACGATTTTACTTGTAACTGAGGGAACGAACTCTAGTCGGGGATTAAAGGGTTAACTTCCTCAGTTCGCGTCGATCTTTCCTTCCACCGCTAAAACCAAAGGGAGCGCAAGTTTAAAAAGGGACTCTGGGAGCGTAAAAAATATATAGATTTATAGGCAACTTCAGTCGTCGTTAATGAGAAAATAAAAGGAGAAGAGTCGATTTTGCGGGTATCTCTGAGCGCCATCACGGCATTCGTAGCATTTCATGTCAATAAAGTCCACCGCACATTACTGCTTTCGGCTTCCAAGAACGCGACGCCTAATCCGATCATTCAGTAAGCTAGCGCCCCACATCCAAAGCCACTCGGGACAAAATCCTAGAAGCCATCCCTGGAGAAAATGAATTGATACGGACATATCAAAATTCTGGGCAGAGTTGTTCGAGATAAGGTTAGCACTAAACCGGGTTAAATACCGTGGCCCCCCCAC
>BLFK01000871.1:3674161-3676661 GCA_014634185.1 Astreopora myriophthalma
CCCCCCCGCTCTCTCTGGGGCCCTGGGAACGACATTGCGATCTTCGAACAATTTGACCCCTGGGTGAGCGTGTCCGCGAGCTGTTCGAAGCAAGGTTAGCGCTAAGCCGGGATTAAGTCCGATTAAAACGTATAGGTTGTCCGCATGGTAATGCATTGGATTCTACACTATGCGGCGTGTACGCTATATATGTACTGCGAGTCGAAACCTTGCCAAGCTTTTCCTGAGCAATGGGTTCTAGGGCTTTGTAAACAACAACTTGCGGAAGTCAAGCAGTGAAATTTTGACTTCACCTTGCCAAAGTATAGGAAAAGAAATGGCATAGCTTGCGCAAACGAGTGAGGAATCAACTACAAAATGAGGCGTGAAAAAAAGTAGCCTCAAAACGAGGAAAATAGTTAGTTATCCCCATGGTGAAGTCACATCCGACCTTTGGACAACCGAAGCCTGGTTTTATAATAGAATGCATGAATTCTGATAGGTTGCCTGGTGCCTGATTTTCTAGGGTAATTTAGCGCATGACAGTACCTGAACACCATGGCTCCAGTAACCCGTATTTCGTCGCGAAACCCCAAGAGTATGAAGAGCATTTTTCACGTACGTCTCCGGAGATGGAACTGCAATACTTGGCTTGGTGCCGTATGTCATGGCGGTAGATACGTAAAATGGCCTCAAGGACTATCGACAAAGCAAATAATAATTAGATAAATTGGCATTAAATGCACAAAAACAATTCTGCATCAGCATCGATATGTTTAGAGCGCGAATCACCATCTAAGACTTCTTTCCATCAGATGGCCGCTTCGTCGCGCTCGCTCCTCTTCTCGCGCTAAATCCGAGCGCCTTCTTGACCTTCTTGCCTACTGTATTTTCCCCGCGTAAAACAGCAGCGGTAAAGACGGCCGTAAAAAGACTAGCAAATGAAAGCGACAAGATTAAAAAAAAAAAAAAAACACCTGCTAGCAGGGTACTTCTACACAGGATGAACAAGAACAAAAAACCCACACGAATAGCTCAATGAATCGGCGAGCGAAAAACTCTGAAGCGTTTTAGTATACGGCGTTTTGTGGGAACTTACTATTTTAATTTTTAGCAACCGCTTTTACCGTAAGAAAGCGATGCGGCAAAAGTGTAACTTTTTCTTTTTTTCAGTAGACTCGGGCGCGAAACGGAACTCAAGCGCAAAGAAATAGCACTAAAAACAGTGCTTCCTGACGGCCAAAGGCCTTCCCCCGTACGGCTTTCGTTCCTGCGTAGTGTAAACATCATTTTCGTTAACACCACCACTACGAGGAAAGCTGATAAGGAATAACTTCCAGCTCTCTTGGTAACACACCTGAATTTCAACTCCATGAAATGAATACTCGTAAGCCAGAGCACGGGAAAAGCTGTCAATGAATTCCTGTGAAAAACGGAAAACAAACTGAATTGCTAAGAAAGGAAAACACAGCCTGGATCAACTGGAAGAACAAATTAGGGTTAGTTTTTCATTGTTTTTCAACCTTGGCATACCTAGGCGACCTTAGTCACATATTTTTCCTTGTTTTACAAGGAACCGCCCTCTGAGTGTCGACAAAAGAAGGGCAAAATTGCGATTTATTGTAACTTGTAACCGCAAGTTTTTCAAGTCTGTAATTTCTTCTCAACAACAGACTGTGTTTTTAAAACCTTTCGGCTGTGGAGGCAGTGTGTTGTACTATTACAGATATTTGTGATGAGATTTCAGGGCAGCACAATTAGCAACCTAATTGAAGAAAGAACCTTCGTAGCCGCATAGACTGTCATCTGAGGCGTCGGTAGCTGGCCAGCACTCGAGGACATGTTTATCACTGCACCAGATTTTCTGTAGAAAGACCGTCAACAAAAGATCAACATCAAGAGTAAGACGCGTTTCGCCTCAATTCCCGCGCAAATCCTTCACTGCGCGAAACGAAAATAGAACCTGATCGCTGGTTATAGTACACCATGTACTGTAAGGGTAAGCAGGTGGGTAAACAAGAGAAATTCTAGTATCCCACATAATATAAAACTGAGTACCTTTTGCTCATTTGAGGTAAAACAATTCGTGTCATCTGAAATAAAAAGGAAATGGTTGCGCGAACTTTTCAACCAATCAGACGAAAAACTAAAACCAATGGTGACTCCCGCCGCTCTCGTTTTCCCGCGCTCTTGGCGCCGGCTGCATTCACTTGTTTAGTGTTCTGATTGGCTAATTACTTCGATTCCTGATTGGCTGACTTTGACTGACGGGTGAATTTCCTTCGCTCAGAACGTGATTTTGGTTGGTTTGGTTTTACGACGCTTTGAAAACCGCTCTAACCAGCCACCCCCCCCCCCTCCCTTCTTGCTCTAACCTCGCTAACCTTACTATTTACTAAACAACGTGAAAATACTGAAGGCAGATAAACATTACACAAGGTGTAATTTTACAGATGATGGACAACATGCACCTCACGGAAGGTATTAACACTCAGCACAAGGGAACTTATCAATATGACAA
>BLFK01000871.1:3681661-3716661 GCA_014634185.1 Astreopora myriophthalma
CGATCTCACTCAATAGAATTGTAAACCACTATGAGACAATAGGTGATATGTGCGGTATATAAATACACATTCATTCATTCATTCCTATATTTTACAAGGGGGTGGGTCTCACAAACCCGTGTCTTTTTCCACCTTTTCCCAACTCCTCTTGGGATATTGGGTGATTTCAGTCTTTCCGTCTTTTAGGATTTCGGGAGATTTCCCGTCATTCCATCTTTTAGGATTTGGGGTCATTTTCCGCCGTTCCACCATTCCACCATTCCATCATTCCGGCTTTTAGGGTCGCCCGTCGAGTCACGGGCATAACACTAGACGGTTGTCTGCATGAGGAGAAAACAGAGTATCATTTTCACTGGCATGTGTTTTTTTGGCTACGTGTGAAGTCTAGTTGTTATCGAGAACCGAAGAAACTCTGAATCGCAAAATTAATGGCCGGATTATCTTCCTCGACTGTCCAAAGAGCTAGCAAACCTTCGCGGAAGCAAGCCAGCTCGGACGAAATGGCCGAAACTCTTCGCGCTTGGGACGACGAAGAGGACGAGGTCGTCGAGTTTATGCAGAGGGCGAAAACCGACGGCCAAAGCGTAAACGGTTCTCCTTCGTTCTCTGGTGTTGGCGCTAGCAAAGCTGTGGTCAGGTATTCGCCGTCATCAGTGAGATCCGCCGAGACACTGTGTCTGTTTACTTGCTTCTTGGGTTTGGTGAGTTGGACGATTTTCAGGTTTTTAAGTCACTGTTTCAGTCTTATTGTACATAATATTTGTAAGGTCAAGCTTTAAGTATATGTGATGTACTGTGAACTATTTCCTGAATCTTCTTGGAATTGACAGGCAGCAGCATTAAAACGTTCACGAGATCTGCGAAGCGCGATATTTTTGTGATGGAAATAAATAAAAAACTTGCATTCGCTCTAAAAAAAAATCCGAACTTCTAGGGACACGTGCAGATCGAGTTGGCGGTGCTCGTGTTTTTTCGTGTATTTGCGTCTCGGAGAAGGCTGGAAAATTCTTCAAGTTGTCAAAAATTTTGCCGGTATTCTCCTTCTCCTCCACCTCCACCTCTAGCTCCACCTCAGGCGAGGTGGTCAGCCCTTCCAATTGATTGGGCATGCTTATCATACCATAAGGGAAGAATGTACCGTTAGTAAACTATGAAAATTGCCAACATGGAGAGACTAGCTAATTTTATGTAAGCTCTAGACTGAACCCTATAAACTATGCAATGACTTTTTTTAACCTCAGGGAACATGTGTGGCAATTTTAGGACCCACACTGCTGGAGCTATCTTGCCACACTCACACTGGACTGGAGCAAATGTCATTTACATTCACATCTCGCTCCGTTGGTTATCTGATGGGAAGTATGATTGGTGGGTGGTTGTTTGACAAGTACAATGGCCATGTTGTTTTGTCTGTGTCCTGTCTCTGGGGTGCACTCATGATGTTGGTTTTGCCATATGTTACGTCTGTTTACGGACTTGTCATTGTTATTGGACTGTTAGGACTCGGCCTAGGATCTCTTGATACAGGTAAGAGAAGACTCTTGCTGTTCCACAAATACCCATTCCTTTAGTCAGATTAAAACCTTTACCTCACCATGGTATTTATCACAGTAAATGTTTAGTACTTAAGCTTGCTTAATTGAACGACTTGTTAAATGAGATGCCCTATCTTTGTGGGGTATGACCACACAGATCTAGAAAAAAATATTACCATTTTAGGTGGGTAGGTGGGTTAGTGAGTAGGTGGGTACATGTAGGTAGGTAGGTCATTAAGCAGGCAGGTGGGTTAAGGCAGGTAGGTTGAAAGGAAGAAGGGTTGGTAACACTTTTACTTAAAGTGCACCTAACCCCAAAACATATTTTTCGCTAAAATAAATCTTTATTCTTGTTTGAAACACACTGAGAATTTTATCCTGTTTTCCACCAAAAATGTTAACTTTTTATAGACTTCAAAACTGAGCCTTATTTGGTTCATGACCGAGTCAGAAGGGGCATGGGTCTGTTCCTGATTTGACGTCACAACCTGATTTATATTCCATTAAGTCTTTGTAAACATGCATGCAAAATAGTTTGTGACGTCAAATCAGGAATAGACCCATGCCCCTTTTGACTTGGTCGTGCACCAAATGATGTTTAGTTTTTCGTAACTTTTGGAAGCCCACAAAATGTCAAGATTTGGCAAAAATGGGATAAAATAGGCACAATGCATTTCAAACAGATGCAAGGATGAATTGTAGCAAAAAAAATATTTGGGGGTGAGGTGCACTTTAAATGTAAAAGGAACCACACTAGGCTGGTTTCCATGGAGGGCATACATACACATAAAAAGTTGCCAAGAATAATGCTAATAGTACGAAGAACTACTAGACAGATAATACTTACATGTAATAAATTTAAAGCCATAAAGCATGGCATGATCCAACTAGATTTTCATGAAAGGTGCAAGCTTTTAGGAATCAGGTGAGGGTTGTAACAGTTAAATAGAGGAAATTCATTATTATTTTATGAACAAGGTGTTACCTGTTCATTGATGTTTGAGCAGTAACATAATCATACCAGTGCTAAAGGTATGTCTATATTCAGTGAATGCCTCATTAGCAGAACTTACCACTCCAGTGTTTTTTTTTCATCACAGCATAATAGGCCATTTCTGAGTTCCCCTCAGAGTCTAAGTGCAAAGTCTTTCCTATGAAAATCAGTTTTTATTCATATGCAATGGAAAACTAATTACCATCAGAAGACTTTCGCACTTGGGCTCGGTTTGAAAAAGAGGCTGATGTCAAGTCAAAAATGACCCATTTACATGGTTCATATGGGTCTTGAAAACCCTTGAATTTTGAGAGTACATTTTCAAGGCCTTGAAAGTCCTTAAATTTTTATTCACCCATATTTTCAATTTGAAAATTTGTCGCACAAACGTGACGAGCTGTGGGTTGAGAATGGTTACCAAGTGCCTTTGCATTATTTTCACGAATGTACATTATGAAAAATGAGCAAGAACTGTATTGTCAGACTATTTTCATGGGTAAATTCTTTGAAGTAAATAAAAAATAGGTCCTTGAAATTTCAGATTGTGGTCCTTGAAAAGTCCTTGACCTTTTGGTCTAAAAAGTGTACGAACCCAGCATTTATTATTTAACATATTTTGTAAATTTAAGTGTAACTGGTATTTTCATGCATCACAGGTGGAAATGTGCTTCTGCTCAATACATGGGGCAAGAAATCGCAGCCATATATGCAAGCTCTGCACTTCTTGTTTGCCTTGGGGGCATTTGTTGCACCACTTATAGCCCAGCCATTCCTTCACGATAGTTACCATCCATCTTACCAAACTACTGGTAAAAATGCCAGTAATGACACCACCAAAACAGCTTCCACTGGCAACTTCTGCGCAAGTATTAACACCACTGGTGGTACAACCATGCCTGTAACATGGGCCTACTGGATTAGTGCAATTCCTCTTGCTATCACTGGTGTTGGTTTCCTAGTGTTTGTGTTCATCAGAGCTTGTAGTCTGCAGGAAAGTGAAACCCAGAAGGCAGAACCTCCAAAAGCTAAACAAGGCAGTTTGATTTACAGAATCGTCTTTCTTTCACAATTCTCTGTGTTCCTGCTACTTTACGTAGGTCTAGAGGTTGCATATGGTGGATACATCTTTACTTTCGGTAGAACTATGAATAAAGCAATGGATGAAGACAGTGCGGCATTCTTGACCTCTGCATTTTGGGGCAGCTTTGCCTTAGCACGGCTAGCATCAGTACCCTTATCAAGATATCTCAGACCTTCACATATGCTCTGCATGGACATGGCAGGCTGCTTACTAGGATCAATAGTGCTGCTGTCACAGGTTAAAGTTGACGACTGCAAGGCATCAGACCTGACAAAGTTATGGGTTGGGACTGTGCTTTTGGGCATATCAATGGCATCTGTTTTTCCCTCAACTGTAAGCTGGGCAGAATACTTCGTGACTGTTTCTGGAAGGACAGCATCCATTTTAGTCGTTGCATCAAGCTGCGGGGAAATGCTTATTCCTCTTGCAGTTGGAAACACAATCGGAGAAACTGTGGGACCCTGTTCATTAATGATATGCGCATTTGTGATCAGTGGATTGGTGCTTGCCACATTTCTCATGATACTGTGTACTGGGCGGTACTTTAGGCGTAAGAGTGCCTTTGCTGGAATGCTTTACCAACGAAACCAGAAGCAAGAGGAAGGACACAGACAACGCCAGCCTGATGAGGTTCTTGAACTTCTGCAACAGAACAATGAATTCTTTAATAATGGCGATGGAGAATTGACAATGTAAACTCACGAAGTGATTAATTTTTTTACTTAAGGGGTTTGATTATTTTTGTTGCATCAGGTTTTCATGTTTCATTTTGGAAAGCTAGAAATTATGAATGTTCCTCGGGGTTGTTTGTTGACAATTTTTATTTGTATTTTAACAGCTAGCAATAAGTTTATGAAAACCGTTGTCAAATGTCATTTCGTACATTTTTGTGGTTAAAAAAGTCTCTTGAGCTGGTATGGACCTTCCATTCAATGACTCAGGGCTCGAAATTAACGCTCACAAATTCGCAAAATTGAGTCTTTGATAATCTGCGAGTGACCAAAATGCCCACTAGCAAAGGTTTGCAAATTAGAATCATCCATGTCGCCAAAAAATGTTGAGAAAGCTGTTCGAAGGCAAAAAGGTATGTATGGACAACATCTGAGACATAGCGGGCACTAAGAGAAGTGCATGTTTTGTGTTAGCCACTGGTCAGCAGTACTTCACCGATCCTATGTGCCATACGTCTGCGCATTCGTGTGTTATTTGGGATATGAGAACAGCTTTCATCTATCAAAACAATTAGTATTGTTATATACCTAGACTTTCATTCAACAAAACGAGCACTGTGATTGGTTGATTCTTGGTCACGTGCCCCTGATCAAATTAAAATGTATCCCGACCGGGATACAATTCCCGAGCTGTTCACACGATAAAAAACGTCCTTTTTGCAACATTCGTTGCTGCAACGTGCCGCACGAAGTTCGACCAAATGAACTGCAGTTGCGAATGTGCGTGCGTAAATAAGTTTTGAAACTGGATTTTACTGCGGCTTCATGTCCCCGGGACATGTATTGGCTGCAGTTGCGAATGTATGTGCGCAATTTGATGTTGTCCCCGCTGCGCGCCTTTGATACGGGCCCCTGCTACAGCCCCCCTAGCCTCATGTAAACGAAACAGGAATCTACCGCCGCTACAAGTCCCTGAGACATGTTCCCGCTGCTGTGCTTAAAGGGGCACTGTCACGATAGTTTTCCTGAATTTAGGTCTTAACTGGGTGAATATTTATACTTGGTACTTAGCTGACAAGTAACAACATTCCCGATAAACCAAGAAAATATGAGGTGAATTTTAACAGGCAAAACTATCCATATGAAACTCTTAGCGATTTTTTGAAAACGCCGTGTCCAAACTTGAAAAAGTTGGCCAGTTTTTTCAAATTTCAATCCATTTCCATCCTTGCCATCCCTACATGCAGATGAGAAAAAATGGTTTCAGTGTACTAATATGGTTCTTGTTAAGGAAACTTTAGCATTATTTTTTGGTTTCCGTTGATGCGTAAGCGGTTTTTAGCCGTTTAGAGTACCGTTCAAATATCGTGACGCTGCCCCTTTAATTGTCTGTGTTAGTTGTGATTTTGTACCGACTGCACGTCCCCGGTACACATGGCTATAAAATGCCCCATAGTGTGTGAATAAAATAGACAGATGTCCCAGGGACTTGATTATGGCGCAGTTTGTTCTGTGTGTACATGCTGTGATTTGGTCGGTGCTTCATGTCCCGCTATAGGTTCCCGCTCCATGCCGCGTTATATGTATGGAATACGATTTTAAAACTGCTACATGTTCCGGGGTCATGTAGCTGTAAAATGACCCCTAGTGTGAGAGCACCTTAAATCCTTATCCCTACTATTCTCACTTGCGTACATACTTGTGACCTTGTCCTGGAAAACATGGCTCAATGAAATCGGTGCCTTTTGTTACCCCTACCACTTTAAGCGAAGTTTGTAGTCATCAGTTAACATGTTTCCTAGCACCATGAACTAAGTGATGATACTCCCACATTGAAGAGACGTTCAGTAAGTGGATTCTCTTTATTTTGAAATAAATAGGTAAAATGGTCTACATAAACCGCGTTCTCTTTTGCATAAGTCAGAGTTGGCATGAGATGAAAAACAAAAAAAAACAAAATGGTTTTACGGCGAGTGTAGACTAATTCTCAAAATAACGTTTATATTACATTCACATGTAAAGTAAACCTAATTTTGATCACAACACATTCTTACTTACACTCTCTTTTCTTAAAAGGAGACTGAGGTGAAAGCACAATCATTCCAAACCAGACTTAAGCAAATACATGAAGATGGCGGGAAAACGTGTGCGTTCAAGTGACAGGTTCTGCTTTTTTATTGGTTGCGAGAGAGGCGAAAGATTTGGGGGGACCATTCACCTAGGGTAGGTCGTGTTCCAAACTTGGTTGAAATGGTTCAAAACGATGGGTAGTGTCCGCTGATCTGTTAGCAGGCACCGAGTTTTTGCGTTTGGCCTCATTTTCCCGCGAAAATCGTGACAACCGGACTTGGCCAAAAACAAGTCGAGGAGCCCTGAGAATGACTATACTCAGTCGCAACTGCGATTCAACCAAAAGTGTTCTATTTGAAACTTCAACCAAATCAACTTGGTTCAAACGGTCGATCCCAATGGAACAAGACCTTCACAAATCAAAACCAAAGCAATCAGGAGATAACTTTCAACACTCCATTAAAAACTTCAGTATTGAAAGGTTCCGCAAGGAAAGGTTATGTTTGTGAAAGGTTATGTCTGTGCCCTTCAGGTAAAAAAAAATCATCTGTCAATGATGTCTGTCATTTTCCACTTAAATGCCGTTTCTCGAAGGAACTTTTTGAAATGTTTTCACGAGGAATATCGACTGATAAAAAAAAAACTCTTCATAATACATATCATATGCGATCTTCTCATTGTGGTAAAACTCTCCTCTGTTGCGCCACTAGACCTCTAGCCGTTGGATACTGCGCGGACTCAGATGATCCCTGCTGCTGGCCTGATAACTGCGGGCCTCGGCTCTTTCGCCTAACAAAAATACCAGCAAAAACACAGAAATCCTTCTTTATGACATTTACTTGTGCCCAAACCATTCTTTTAAATTTAGGTGGAGGATGTCAAAAGATTTCTTGCAGAAAGAGTCATCCATAGTACATTTTTGGCAATGTCTTCAAGATCAGGTGCGAAAATTTGAACAATTTAGGCTAAATTTTTCAAAATGCAATCCGTTTCCATCCTTGTCATCCGTAACGACAGAAGACAGTTAATAGTGTCAGTGCAGTAACCAACTGCATTATTTTTGGTTTTCACTAATTTAAAGACGTCTTTTAGCATTCTACAGTGAGGCGAAAACAGGGTGACAGCCCCTGAAAGACCCCTTGCATTGCATAACTCACTACGATGACAGGAGCCCCGATGACAATTCTCAGCAACATTAAAAGCATGAAAATTTTGTCAACTTACCCAGTTTTTGGTCGCTCGCTCACATTCGGTCGATCTCGTCGTTTCGCTTTGACTTTATTTTTGCTAAGAAGAACACTGAGACGAAAGGGGAGAAAAAGGGCAAACTAAGTACGGTGGCCCACAACTGTCACGGATTAAAAAACAATTTGGTAACGTCAAAATCAATTTGGCCACGGCAATATCAATTTGGATGTGAATGGATTTGCTCGCTAGCACAAATAGAAGTAAGTTCAGTGGATCCAACATTAGCACTTACTCAGCATCTAGGGTAACGTCCTCTTCATCCTGCAAAGCTGCATCTAGCGCGGCCTGCACTTTAGGTGCCACAGTGGGTCCCTCATAATCTCTGGTTGTCCTGTTTGGCATGTCCAGTTCAATCATAATAATATTCTCAGCCTTAAGAAGAGAAAATAGAGAAAAATGCTTGATGACTGAAAGGACGGTCGACACGAGACTCAGAGAGGTTTAGTCCCAGTCTCTCTAGCCTACCGGTAGCCGGCGCTAGAATGACTCAAGTGGGATGCCAACAGCCACCATCTTCTTTACAAGTTTTGTACATAAAAATAAACTTAAGCTTTTAAAATTCGTATTTAAATACTCAGTACAGAAACGCAAACGGTGTTGCTGTCAAAAATGATACCGGATCTCAAACGAGAGGATTAATTAAAGCTTGCGTGTGAAGCATGAAGGCTTGTTCTTAACAAATACCTTTCCCTTTATTTGTAAGTATAAGCAGAATATGAACATCGTTTCCTAGAAGATTTATTAAATGTCAGTCAATTGATAGTCATTATATGCGAACTTCTTCGAGTTCAACCCTCGTGCTTGTATTGAAGTAGTAACTGAATTCGGGGAACACTATGACTGTATTACATGAGGCAATAACTAAACTAGAGACACACTTCATGACTCCCTTACATGAAGTAGTAACAAAATTAGAAGCATGTCAGCCACTTCAAAAAATTAATTTTGATTTTCGTCGAAATCACCCATTTCATAAAGTGGTCTGCCACAGGCATCCCACTTCAAAAACGCGCCAGGCTTCCCTCTCTGTGTACCTTGTATCGCATGTGTCCTCCCACAGCTGCCGCCATTTTGGCGTACTCGGTGATGGGTCGCCTGTTGCCAACAGCTGAAACAGGTCTCTTAGCCATGGCTTGCTGGCTGTATAGAACAACAAACGATCAACAGAAAGGTTTAAAAAAGTAAAAATTGGTCACGTTTAAAATGTAGCGCGCATTAAACTCCTACTTCATACACGTTTGTGCAACACTAATAATTTCGTGCTACTGCCAGGAAACAGAATAGATGAAATCAATCCTTAAAAAAATTAAACAAGCAATGTTTTATGGTGGAACAGGGATGGCGCAGTACCGGAGGTGTGAGCATTCGCCTTCCATCAATGTGACCCGAGTTCAAATCCTGGACGGCTGGAAACCTAAATTAAATCTGACTTTCAGTCTATTGAAGGTCCGGGTTTTGAGGCGTATCTTTGCTATGGAGTTGTCTCCTTATCTATTTACACAGATGTACGAATAGCGATAAGTATTCATTAAGTGGGAATAACACTGAACACTCTAACTTGCAATACGCTTCGAAAACAGGCTTGAACTCCGGCTGTGTGAGCCACTTAACAAGACGAAAAAACCATTACCTAGAATTTTGAGACGAAGGCTTCAGTCTCCAGATTTCGTTCTCTTCATCGTACACTGCCCGGTTTGTCAGTTTGAGTTTTTCGTCTGGAGGTATGAAATTCTCTATTATTAACGACCTAAAATGAAAAAAGCAAAACAAAAAATTAAAACAAAACGTTAATGCTGTTGATTTGCAGGTCACAGAAAAAAAGACAGACGATCGGCTCGATTTCCGATCCTCAATCGGGTCCGTCGTTGTCTTCCCGAAGGAGAGCCGAGAGCCCTTTCAGGTGACGCGACGTGAAGCTGAAGACGAGCACTCACTTTAGTTTAAGCTGTTTTGTGAGTTCCTCTTGCGCCTGCTCCAACTCTTGTCTTTCGTTAACATGCGCTTCTTGAAGGTCAGCGATCTCTGAACGGATGGTTTGGAGTTTTGTAAAGAGCTGCAAATAAGACGGTTAGTGTAAACCTCAAAAGTCAAGTTCAAAATGGGTAGAATGGAGGAAGTTTCCTTACCTAACTTTTATTCCGTACTACGTTTTTATTTTCTGTTACGATACAAAACGGATTCAAGGCCAACAACAGAGGGAGGACTTTGTTAGTACCGACTGTTGTGAATATCTTTTGTGTTCTAGTTTGGCTGCGTGGGGACTGGATGACGGATAAAAGCGCAGGGCTTGGACTCCGCATAGCGCCCTTTTGCTAACGCGTCTTCCTCCATTTTGCTGACGCGCGAGATAATTTTCTTGTATAAAAATTTGCGTTGTAGTGAAAGTTGAGAAAAAAACACCGACAATTTAGCATCATAACTGATTAACAACCAGAGATTGTTGACCTCGGATTCACACTTAGTTATCTCACCACAACCTTTTCAAGTTCAGTATAATACGATCTAGCACCAAGAAGGAACATTAACATACCTTTTTAAGCTTTTTCGTTTTCAAATCCACCTCTTGTTGAAGAGACGAAAAGGTTTCTTTTATTTCCAATGTATTTTCCTCTTTTTCTTCGAACTTCTGTCGCATCTCTCTTTCGCGGCGCTGAATTGTAACAGAATTAGCGCAAACCAAACAAGAATGTTGCAAAACTTAGCCGAAGTCAGACAATCCATACGCATTCGAGGATTAATCATAAGCTAATAACACTTGATACAGTAACATTTGAATGTCAAAGCCAATCTTATTGGAGCATCAAAAAACGCTCTGACAGTTCTTAAGGTCTGGTGACATGAAAGTAGAGAGGACCTTCCAAACTGGGCACCTTTCCAGTAGGATTTCAATTAGAATGGACCTTCCAAACTGGGCACATTTCTAGTAGGGTCTCAAGTAGAGTGGACCTTCCAATTTGGGCACCTTTCTAGTAGGGTCTTAAGTAAAGAGGACCTTTCAAACTGGGCACCTTTCCTGTAGGGTTTGAATTAGAGTGGACCCTCCAAACTGGGGACCTTTCTAGAAGGGTTACAAGTAGAGTGGACCTTCCAAATCGGGCACCTTTCTAGTAGGGTCTCGAGAAAGTCTGCCTTTGCTAAACAACGGCTGTTGCTAATGCTACTCGAAATCCGGGGCCCACTTGTTCGAAGTAGGGCAAGTGCTAAAAATATCAGGACAAACTATTTGTTTTGCCAACACGGGATTATGGCTAAGGTTCTTCAAAAGACTCGATCAAAGATGACGGTATTATCAGTGACACCCCGTAAAAACGGACCCCGTTAATAATGATAGCTCACTTGATACAGCACTGCGGGCATGGGTTCCAAAGTCTAGCCTTTTTCTTTTCCTCTGCTACTTCAAAGTGATGTTCACGACAACTTCGATGGCTTTCCGTCTTTAAATCCCCCCAAAGAATGACACCCCCCTTCGAACGTTTACATGGCTTGAAGACAGTTACCCGAGCAAACAGATAGGGTGACTGTTCATGATAATTATTTACCTGCTGTTCGGCGATTTCCTGCCTTCGCTCTTCCAGCGCTCTTTCTTGTTCAGTAGTTTTGTCAATAATGCTTTTCCCTCCAACCAACAATTTGCTTTCCATCATCTGGGGGGAATAAAGACAAACCACAGTTTCCTTCGAGCGACAGTTACTATGGATGAAGCTAGAGTACCCCCAACGTTTTAAACTCAATCTTACCACGCCTTCCGCACTCTCGCCTCGCTCAGGGTTGGACGCGATTTCGCCCCAAGTACCGGATGCATACACCAACGAGAAAAACATGAACATGACCATAGCTTTATTTACCCTCGGATTTTTAGAGTAGCTTACGCAACTAATATCTCCAAGCATTTACCCACCCAACCATGACATTACATACACAAGGGCCAGACCACAACACCGGCATCTACTTCCCCTATTCTTCGCGAACAATGTGTGGGTTCTTTAACGTCCCACAAAGTTATTTACGAGCAAGGGTTGTCTACGGTTTATCGTCCTTATTCGAGAAGGCTAGAGAGTCTAACCATTTGCAGATGTCAATGCTAACGCAGCACTTTCTTCTCAGTTATTTAAGGACCCTGAGTGATGGTCCGGCCGAGGTTCGAACCCACGACCTCCCGCACGATCAGATAGTCCCGTGCTCTACCTACCGAGCTATATGCGGTCGGAGAACATAATAAAACTTTCGAACTTCCATCGCTTTCGTTTACCTTCGTCTTACGTCAAGCCGGGCCAGTTAACCAGGTCCTAACCAATTGTTACATGGACGATAATGGGCCATTTCTAACAGGCCCAGCAACCGTCCAGCAACTCTAACATAAACGTTTAAATGAAATGGCGTTTATTGTTTAACAACAATTCACCTTGATTTTTGCCTTTAGAGATGTTTGCGCTTCTTGTTGCTTCTTCAACAGATGTGCTCTCTTCTGAATTTCTCCCATCAGCTTTTCTTTCTCCTAAAAAAAACAACAACAACAACAACAACAACACACACAAAAAAACAAGGATGAAACATCGTCAGGCTTTTCAGTGGTAATGGCCGGAGAGTACTGGACCTATCCTGAAAAGCACTACCGGGAAAGAAACCGAAAGTTGCGCGCGAAGACGAAAATCGTATGTCCTCTGAAGATAAAGAGACACTTTCGAGGACATCACGAAGGCTCACAAGAGCTACGGTTGTTTTCTCAGTGACCTAGCCTATGAATGGCGGCGATGCTGCCGGTGACCTTGTATTGATACAGACCTCATTGCATTTCTCATGCAAAACGTGTTGTTGCCATGCCAACTAATCCGCATTTACACATGAAAAGCAAAGAGGTTTGTATCAAACTGAACAAGGTCACCGGCAGCCTCACTTCCATTCGTAGGCCAAGTAACTCGGCCACAACCGTAAAATGGTCAAATTGTCAAATGGACTAAAAATGGTCCAATGGACTGAAGGCTTTCGAACCCAGACAGTCACTTGTTAAACTAAGGGTGTGCCTTCCATTTGACAGATCGGTCGTTCAGAATATCGAAGTCTACAATCCCTTCAGGACAACACGCTCTGAGAACGGGCATACCACTTGACAAGAAGGCAAGCTAGGGAACACCAGTTATCATGTAACTATTCCCTTTAATTGTTAAAGCCTATTTGCAAAGTGAACCATCTAACGAGTCAGTTCTGACAATGAAACTGAGCGCTTGATAATAGGAATGGGCAAAATTTATAGCAAGGCCAGGGAGACATGACTAGAAGCGTCTTCGTTTTCGTTTTGAAGATGCGGGGAAAATTATGGCCCCCGAGATAAGCCTAAAGAGTTTCTGGGCTTTCGAGGCACGCAACGCAGGATACAAACCTCTGCCATCATAGTATGGTTCTCCTGCAGCGCTTTCTTGTCGTCTTCAAGCTTGGCCTGTTCAGCTTTGATTTTGTCATCAGTACTTTGCACACTCTCTTCGCCCTCTTCTTCGATTTCTTCATCTTCTTCAATTGAGCCTGCAAAGGCGAAACAGAAAAAAACAAACAAACAAACCGGCTTTATTTATTCAGACCAGCCAGGCCTAGGACGAGTCTTCAGCTGGCGAAAATGAAGGGAAAGAATGAATCCCTGATACACTACACTCTACCGATGGCAATTTCTTTTTGTCTGATTTTAACAAGAGGTCGAATCGTTGCGGATAGAACAATTCTTATCGACTTCATACAACTGAGGTGTCGTGGGGCGTGATAACGCCTTCACTTGAATTCTGTTTGGAGTAAAAAACAAAGCTGTCTAGATAAGGCTTTCACTGTAAAAGCGAGATTGTGGGTAATTTTGAGCGATTGGCAACGATAAGCTAGCTGCACGAAAGCGACCTCAGTGGAGAAATTCTGCATTACTAAACAACTTGTTACTATGAGTATGGTTCTGTGCGTACGCTACACTCCCAGTTTCTGCGTATTTTTTAAAACTCAAGAATTTCACTACTCGCCATTTTCACGTTGCCTTCTCCTCTTAACTTTCTTTCCTCCACCTCCACGTCGTTCCAGCTCTCTTTTTAATCTGAAACAAACAATTATCATGACTTTAACGAGTAACATTTTTAAAGCAAAGCGCACACAAACAAGCAAAGAACCCATAAAGACACATGAAATACATTAGCTCAAGCGACAATCAACCAGCCTCTGTGTTTCTTTACCGAGATCTCAATTTACGCGTTCAGACTACGAGCACGATGGACGCCTGCGCATTTCGTTAAAACTGGGATTTTTTTTAAAGTAATGTTAAAGGAGCTCTGTCACGATATTTTGAGGTATTTTGATCATCGACAAAATTACCTATCAATTGAAGGAAACCTGAAAATATTGCTTACAAAGGTGGGAAAACACCAAAGAGATAATAATAAACCAGAAAGGAACAAGGATGGTTAAGGATGGAGAAGATTGACACGGATTACAAACAACACAATTGAAAAGTTTAGCTAAACTTTTCAAACCCATTTAACCATGACATAGCTCCTTTAACCAAACTTGCTCCTTACAACGTGCTAATGGTCTCTGGTGTGTGTTAAAATCAGCTGAGGTCAAAATTATTGTTAACTAGTTTGATTTAGCAATCCTTTGTCTGATATTCATTATCATAAACAAAGAAATTACAAATCGAACTAGGCTGACACAATTTCGACTTGAAATTCATTTTAAGTAATGGTCCGCCCAAGAACTAGGCAGGACAAAGGCAAAATCGGTTAAAAGGTGTTAAGTTTTAATTGTTATTTTCAATTAAACCGACGAATCTGATTGGTCGATATAAAAAAATCGCCAAAAAAACAAGGAAAACTTCAACATAAACAACATTTTTTCACTTAGTTTTCCCCATGCCCTGGCCATCTCCCTCACGGCCAAATTTGAGCATTGTTCTATGCGCCAAGTCTATGCGTGAAGCTATTTCACTAGGCTATTGTTCTTTTGCCTAGTTCTTGCGTGGACCATTACTTAACAAACATCATATGCACAACAGCAGCATACTTAGCGATCTCCTCCTGGAATTCTCTCAGCAAAGCATCCTTTGGATCTTCGTTTATCTTTGGTTTGTTCTTGATATTCTTTGCCCGATTTGCGTATCTGTTTCGAAAGACAAAAACTGGGAGATTTGATGGCTTGATCACCTTTACCGTCAAGGCCAAAAAATCAAATGTTCCAACACGCTCCGAACACATATAACATTATTTTAATAGAAAGACGCGGTTGCTACAAAACAAATTAAAACGAAATATAAATTACACGGGACTAAATTGCAAACCAAAATCGACAAGAAAACTAAAACAAGATGAAATAAAAATGAAGCTAGAAGGACACTTAAAATCGGTGTTTGACCTCCAGGCCTCGAAAAGGGCGTATGACTCGATCGAAGTTACTATTACGAAGATCGGTAGCGAGTGAACTTGAAAAAGCGAAACTGAACTACACAAATCGAGGAGAAATTACGTAAGATAAGTTAACAGAATAACTAAATACATGCAAGACAACGTGAGATAACAGTGAAGAAAGAAACTCCTAACATACAAAGGAACACAATCAACACCTACAACTGTAGCCACACGACACGAAAGAACCTAAAGCAAAGGTTACAAAGGTGGCAGCAACATTTACTGTCGAAATTAATCATCATCTTTGATATGAGAAAAAAATTCTTACCGTAATGTTGTGATGGTCTCCTCAAAATTGTAACTCGCTGGACCCTAACAAATAACGCAAACATAAATTAAGTGAAGCACAACTGAGCAAGACCTCTTAGAATGTAGAACCTATAGTATCCATACCGAAAAATACCGGAAACTGAATTTTATCTACAATTCTAGGATTTAAATAAGAGTGGCAGGAAAACATGACTGCTAAAAAAGACGCACTGGACTGAGGTATTCGCTGCAGATTTAGCTTTAACCCTGGATTAAGTCAGGCCGGTTGTTGCGGTATTTATACTGGCTGAGCATTAACCCTGCTTCGGACGACTTGGCCCCGCAGGCGGCTAGAACGACGGTAAACATTTTAGAGCGCCTTCCAGCTGAGTGTTGCAATTCTACGTCCAGTGATTGGCCAAAATAGTTGTCGTGACTTTCTAAACCAATCACAAGAAACGGCAAAGCAACTGTCACTTGCTGACACACACGTTTTCCCGCGCGTCGCGACGGCTACAGGCCGAGTGTTTGCTTCGTTGCTGATTGGCTCGTTTGATTCTCTGCATCTGTTATGATTGGTCATTTTAACCGTCAAAGTATTTTAGATGGTTTTGGACGCTCGGTTGAATAACATTCTTGGGGTTCAATACAACGAATAGTTACTTACAATATTAGCAACCATAACTGTTCTTGCATTTCCACCTAAAGAATCTGCAAAAAAATAAATAAATAAATAACAAATATTGCAGATTTAGTGATGAGCCTTAGAAGAAGAAAAAAGGCGTTCCCTGTAGAAAACTAATTCTCTGTAAGGGGTTTAGTCTGCTGTACATTTTATACCTTGCAATAGTCTCGTTAGCTTGGAGTCCCTGTAGGGAACATGTGTACTTTTGCCATCCACCTGAAATAAAGAATTTCAATGGGGATGATATAAAGCCCTACTGTAGACCTGTAGAATGCGTTTCGTTTTCCTCACAGTTTTCTACTGAGCTAACAAGAGTGTTACTGGTGATAACGAGCAACAATAATGATGATTTAGAATATTAGCAATAGATGTACAGTGCAGCTCGCTCTAGTTATATCAGGAAGCTTGTGAGAAAGTTACTCACCAATGCAGATATGACATTGCCAAGAGCAGAAAGCGAGAGATTGATTTTAGTAGCTTCCTTAAGTCTTTCTCCCTAATAGAAGCAATAACAGATATTTGAGGATCACTTCTTCAATTCATTTCTAACCGGCACTTCACAATCATTTCATTCATCATTCCCTTCACGGGAAAACACGCATGAGCCCGACAAATTGACCAGCTCTCAACTGTGTGGCTTCATAGTTCAGTTGGTAAGAGCACTGCACCGGCACCGCAGAGGTCGTGGGTTCGAATCCCGTTGGAGTCACTTGAATTTTTCAAGTGCATATAAGAGACAATTGCTTAAAATGTCCAGAAAGTGTGAGGATCACTTCTTCAATTCATTTCTAACCCGCACTTCACAATCATTTCAACAGATATTTCGTTGGGCATCACGTTCAATCATCCTCGTGATCGCTATCGCCATAGTCATCGTCATCATGACCATCATTATAATGAGGTGAACTATTTACATAGCCACATCTCGATCTGTCTTACTTGGCTTTTGGCCCATCAGTTTACGGTATTATCTAAATTTAGAATAGAGGTCCCGCCAAATGATGGCCAATCAGGTTGGGCCTGAAAACCACAACGCTTCTCATTGGTCCGCAACCAAGAGCCGCACGAGGGATTGCTCGTTCTAAATGCAAATCATGGCACAAATTTACCAGCAGCCGTTCTAAAACTAGATACCGATAATACCGTAAACTGAAGGGCCGCATTCCATTCCAGATCGAGTCTTCTGGGTTATGGACTTCTGACATAGCAGACTTTCTTTAAAAAATAAAAAAGCCTCGACCGTGCTCTGTTCTGTTATAACGTACGCAGGAAGCTACGAAAGCACTAAAGAAGTCAGAAAAAAAGAGCCGTAGGCGAGTGTTTTTATGACTTCTTATCGTGAGTGAGCATGAGTGTCGTCAACATTGTGCTTTGGACTAATATAGGACACGCCAATCTGGGCCAATCAGCGTGCTTGTAACAAAAGATTCGAATCCCGTTGGAGTCACTTGAATTTTTCAAGTGCATATGAGACAATTGCTTAAATTGTCTAGCAAGTGTGAGGATCATCTCGTCAGTTGATTTCTAAACCGCACTTCATAGTCATTTCTTTGAGACAAAGGCTGTCAAAAATGTCAAAACTCAGACGACGTAAGCTCAGCGCTTTGAACTGCTATAAAGCATGCTGTGTGGGCCAATCACAGCGCTTGTTATAACAGCACTTTATTCTAAATATGAATAATTATACTCAAATGCACTTTATAAAACAATGACCAGGGAAAGAAATAATTCACATCAAACACAACATGCTGGCCATTTATAAAGTATGGTGGAGTTGAAATTGATACCACCAAAGGTAAATGCAGTTGGCAAGTGCTCAGAGCGGGAGTTGAACACACAGAGCATGCGCATGCAAACCCTGTGCAGTAACCAATGGGCCATACCACCTCCTCATTATGTAACTATACTGTACACGCCTGTGTAACTACAGTTCCTGGCCATGTACACGGAAAACCCAGACATGCAGGTTGTTAAGCCAAATGGTATGCACCATTCCATTTGGAATGTTTCAGAAATTATGGGCCACCGGCTTAATCAATGTTACTTGTAGTGAAAGAAATGATTATGAAGTGCGGTTTAGAAATCAACTGAAGAAATGATCCTCACACTTTCTGGACAATTGAAGCAATTGTCTCTTATATGCACTTGAAAAATTCAAGTGACTCCAACGGGATTCGAACTCGATGATGCACCGTCATCGCAGAGGTCGTGGGTTCGAATCCCGTTACGTTTAGTGTTTGTTTAGAGCTTCCAATTCGTTTGATACCAGTACATTCTGAGTTTTTTTTTCTGTCTTCCACTAGGACATGCTGTGTCATTAAATACTTTATACGGTTAAAATTTCCACCTGGATGGTTTGTGTAAATGGCAGTCGTCTTATATAATGCTTACCGTAGCTCCAGTTTTGGATTGCCTTTCACTACCTGCCAAATCCACCATGTTGAGTTTTCCAACGCGGATATGACTCTCACCATCTGCACCAGGCTGCAAACCAAGATTGAAAATACATGGGCTGGTTGAGGTGCCAGTATGTGTAGCTGTTTGAAGCATGGTTATAGTAGTAAACTGGGATCAATACCATCACATGACAACCTATGGGTTTTAATCAGACTTAACCCAGGGTTTAAGTGCTAACCCTAAGCACTTTGAACAACTCCGCCCTGATCTTATGCCTCAACTTTGACTGACATGGGAGCTTCTTTGAAAAAATTGGCCCAAATTGACCAAAAGGTGTTGCAGTGCTAGTGCAACAGATTATTCAAATTGGGTTAATTTTGATTTTGCTAATTAGCCAAACCCAGGTGGAAATCTTATTTAAGATCCTGCAAGATTTTACAAGATCTTGTGAGAATCTCTTAAGACTGTTGAAAGAATCTCACTCAACAAATAAAATAAGATCTTGATAACAAACTTAAAAAGAATATTACTAAGATCTTCACCTTAAGATTTCCACCTGCGACTTATTTCAAGATGACCAAATTAAATACTAATAACAAATATGACACAAGTGATTTGAGGCACCTTAATATTATATGACACAAGGTAAAGAAAATTTATTACCTCACTGCATTCAATGGTGATGATGAAGATTGCATGGGATCTTGACGAATGCTCGTTCATGTTGGTTGCTCTTTTGGACAACATGATAGAGATAATCAGTCAGACCGGTGAAAAAAATGAATGCCAGGACCAAAATGACAATTTTTAAATAAAAGCAAGAGGCATTTCATCAAGGAAACAAGGTATGGCAACCCAGTGAGCTAATTGAGCTGTGTTTGTTGTACATGACACACAGATTGGAAAATGGAAATGCTTTCTAAATGGAATATAATTAAAAATAATAATACTAATTAAATATGTGGGGCACTTTCTCCACAAAGCTTGTCTGCATGATAAAGATTGGCAGCCCCCCCTCCCCACCCATCTCCCATACGCAGACAAAAATCCAGAGCACAGACCCCAAAGAAAGAGATCAAAACTATTCGTACATTTCAAAGTTCACAGCTTGACACTTTCAAATAGCTGATCTTTTTGTGCAATACAAAAGTCTTCTTACCCAACTGCACGGTTCTGATTTCCAACATTCATGACATGTTCAATCTCTTTGACACTTTTGCAAACAAATGATTGTAGATCCTGTGTGTGATCAAAAATAGAGTCAAACCAATGCTTTTCTTAATGAGAACTCCCAGAGGTAGGAACTGAGGAGTACAGTTTTAAATTTAGCAACAACTTGTTCGAGGATAAAACCTAAACCAACCTTAACATAAACCCCAGTGTCTGGCCGTTCTTTGAGTTCCAGCCTTCTAGCTTGATCTCTAGATAGTAAATCTCTGATATCCTCCTACAGTACAGATCAACAGAATTTAAAATAATGTACACAACTCTAAAAACTGGAATTTCCTGACAGTGATTTCCTAATGGAGTTGACTGAAAATAATAATTTTATACCCACTCCAACTGATTTAATGATAACATTCATTTTATTACCTGTTAGAGAGCAGTTTTCAATTGAGAGTTGAAACTATGTAATTGCTTCAGTTTTGGTTTTGGTTCACTCTATGATTGGATCAAAAAAACTTGCACAAAATTTTCAACTACAGTAATCAGCTCTATGCAAAACTAAAACCAATTGTGACTTAGTCAAGCTTGTTTTCCCATTCTCGGGGCTGGCTGCATTTACTTGCTTACAAATACAAAAAATAAATACAAATACAATTTATTTAACGTTGTTTTATCGGTTTTTAAACCACAAAGTGAAGCCCAGTAGTTTTAGACCCGATGAAACACAACCTGCGAGTCTATTGAACAGCTTCAAAAATATTCCACAAACAGCACGTCCTCCCTCTGGGGTCTGAACAATGGTTCAAACTGTGAGAGGAAAATATTACTATACAAGGAAAACAAGCTGTGCCTCATTAGTATTCTTTATATAAAGAATACTAATGAGAAGTGTTGTATCGGGTATGCATGTGACGTTTTATTGGTGACTTGATAGGATGTTTGGCTCATGAATTATTAATAAATTTTGAATTATATTTAAGGAGGACAAACAGTTTCTTACTTATCATTGAAAGTGTATGAGAACCTACGTACCTGGTATATTTCAAGGTATGATGCTCTGACCAGATATTGCTGGTTTTGCGTCCTGGCAATGTGGGTGAAGATGTGTTCAAAGGAGTTTGGTATCACTCCTCTCAACTCAGGATCTGACCGCACGCCTGTTGTTCACAACAAAATGTACTTTAACCAGTATTAGAAAATAGCTCAAGGAAAATATGCGCGCTGATTGGTTAACAATTGTGTTTCTATAACTCAATAGAAACACAGAAGTTGACATAGTCACGGACAAGAGTCATGGCATTCCCGTGTGTGCTGACGTGTAAATGGCATGCTGTAGAGAATCTACGTTTTGATGATAGATAAAATATAAAGTTTTCTTCGTTTTTCGTCATTTTCCTTGGGCTATTTTCTAAAAGAAATAGAAAACATTTTCTTCGTGTTTCTATCGAGTTATAGAAACACTTGTGAAAGTTTGGGAGAACTCGAAAAAGCTGTGGAAACACTAGCCTGCGGCTCATGTTCCCACAGCATTTCTCGTTCTCCCAAACTTCCACTCGTGTTTCTATAACTCGATGGAAACACGGAAAAAGTTTTCTATTTTCTTAAGTACTTTAACCAGTAATTTAAATGATACTTTATTTCTGTTTAGGGACACCAACAAGGCTGCCATAACATCATGTGCAAACCACCAATAAGGAGCATAGAAAACGAAGATGGCAATAACAATGAGGATGCCACAAAACAAAAGGTTTAGAGAGCAAAAACAATTACAGCTCTGCGTGCTGTGTATGTGGGTTTTGGTACATTTCTTTGCCATCATAGTCGTACATGACGACGTGAAATGACCAAATTTCAGATTCTGTGGAGGACGTAATCACATGGATGACGAATCTTCAATTCTCTATCTATCTTTCGACCTCAACCTCATTCCCAGGCTCTCTCTCTTTTCCTCCCTTGTCGTAAAAGAGAGAGAGCCTGGGAATGAGGTTGCTTCTACCTCAGTCATATCAGTTTTAATTCCTTGACACTTACTACAAGTTTTAAGTGCAGGATGACATGAAATATTTAGCTGTGTAGCCATACCACTAATGCAAACTTGCATTTTGGAATGATGTCCCTGTAGACGTCATCATTGTTTTGTAAGCTCCCTATTGTCAACTAGTAAGCTCCCTATTGTCAACTAGTAAGTAGCTAGATCGGCGTTGCTAAAATGAGGATGAGGGTGAGGTTGATTTTACCATCCATATTTTTTAAAGACCCATCTTATCTTCACCATCTTTACTTTAGCACCCATCTTGACCTTAGCCTCACCCTCGTTTTATCAATGCCTATAGCTAGAGACAGCCCCATTTAATTCATAATATGTTCTATGCTTCAAGGACCAAGAGCAATGAAAGAAACTGTCAAAGTAAAGCAAGACGACAATCCACAATATTATCCCTGGCAAAAATTGGCAAACTTTATTCCACAATTACCTTCCATGGTGAATGTTTTTCCTGTTCCTGTTTGACCATAAGCAAATATTGTACCTACAAACCAAACAATAATGTGCTGTCACTGAGAATAACTTAAGTTTGTACTCTTGTACAATGCACAGTCAAATATTCAGTCCTGGATCAAAATAATACTGAGTACAGGTAAGTGTTGCTCCATTATGGAAAATACAAAATTAATGTGAACTCACCATTGTAGCCTTCAAGAACAGAATCCACTAACTGCCTGAATGTTTCATCATAAAGTTCTATCTGTTTTGAGCTAAGGCCAAAAAAAAAAGTGACAAAAAATCTTACTTAATAAGAGTGTATCAATGATACACATTGCAGTCAAAATATGTGGTGCATTCCACATTATGATATTAGTTGAAAATAACTATCCAATGACTTGTGTTGAATTAGATACAGGGTTTGTATTAAAAGCCGGGACCCAGATACCGGCACCTATCTACTTTAAAGGGAGTACCCGGCTTCTTTTAAGTAAAAACATTGAAAAATATCAGCATCAATTCACATGTGGTACCTGGCTGTTTAACATCAGGTACCGTTCTACCTAAACAATTAATGAAAACCCTGTAGATATTCTAGCACATGAGATTGAATAGTGCTTAGTCCAAACAGGGCCAAGTTGCTCAAAGCATTGTTAGTGTTAACCATAGGTTAAGCCCTATCAAAACCTATAGATTGTCATGGTGTTTCTCCCGGGTTACTGCTAACCTTACTTTGAGCAACTCAGCCAGAAAATTAATAGTGCTTTCTAGGACCTGTAATATAATCTAGAACTACAGTACTGCTCGAAGCTATTGGTGCATTTGCACACAGTAATACCTCATTTCTACCAATCGTGTTTACTGTGGAATCACCGGAGTGGGACGAAAACCGCAACCAAGGCAAAGACATGAGCAACCAAATCCCAGGTGGAAATCTTATTAAGATCTTAGTAAGATTCTTAATAAGATTCTTACTAAGATCTTATCTTACATCTTAATTAAGAATCTTACAAGAATCTTACAAGATTCTTACAAGATTCTTACAAGATTCTTACAAGATTCTTACAAGATCTTACAAGATCTTATAAGATCTTAGGAAAATGTTGAGATCTTACCAAGACCTTATAACATCTTACTAAGATTCTTGCAAGATCTTACAAGATCTTACTAAGATTCTTGTAAGATCTTACAAGATCTTATTAAGATTCTTGTAAGATCTTACACGATCTTACTAAGATTCTTGTGAGATCTTACAAGATCTTACTAAGATTCTTGTAAGATCTTACACGATCTTACTAAGATTCTTGTAAGATCTTACAAAATCTCACCAAGATTCTTGAAAGATCTTACAAGATTCTCACAAGATCTTAATGATTTACCAAGATCTTACAAGATCTACCAAGATCTTACTCAGATCTCATCAAGATATTTCTCATATTCTGCTGAAAACCATTACCAAATAGAAAGAGCACAACAACTTTAAAATAATAATTTATTTAATCAGAAATCCTATTTTTATTACAAAGCAATGAACTAGTTATACAACTCTGAAACTGAAAACAAGGACATACATAGTCCTGAGTAAAATTAAAGGGCAGTACACCTTTTTGCAACATAATATATATATTTTTATATTTGTTATTCCAAATTTTCATTAATGGCAAACAATTATCACTTATTTTAGTAACAAATATGAAGGTAAGATAAAATATTTGAAAGAGACTAATTCAAATGCTGTACAAAAAAGCTGCAACAAATTATTGTTAGGCTACAAAACATTTAATGCTCCACTCTTTACTTAAGGTGGCCCAAACCGGTTTCAACACTTTCAAGAAACTCACCTATCGGAACGATTTACACTACAACACTGTATCACGTATTAGCAATGTTGTGGTACCATATGAAACAACAATTATTGATGAATAAAAAGCGGTCATTATTGTGACGCAAGACGTCACAAATATTTTGGCTTTAGTTGCTCATATCTCCAAAACGAACTCGGTGACCCCCATTTTTTATTGCTCGAAAGTGATCAAAAGACCAAGATAAAACTCTTTGCAAAGTTTAAAAAAATTCTGTGGAGCAGATTCAGAGCCACCTTAAAAAATAAAAAAAATTAAGTTGGCTCTGAATCCGCTCCACAGAATTTTTTGAAACTCTGCAGACAGTTTTATCTTGGTCTGCTGATCACTTTCCAGCATTAAAAAATGGGGGTCACCGAGTTCGTTTTTGAGATACGAGCAACTAAAGCCGAAATATAGGGTGTTTCTACAGGGCTTTCCTGTTATCATGGTTATGTATTACGTCACAATAATGACCGCATTTTATTCAGCAATAATTGCTGTTTCATATGGTAACATAAAATTGTTACTACGTGATAGTGTTATAGTGTCAATCTTTCTGATAAGTGAGGCTCTTGAAAGTGTTGAAACCGGTTTGAGCCACCTTAAAGGGAACCTCCACTAAAACATTTGCACCAGGGAAATTTGAAAGTGAAAATAAGTTATTCTAATTTTTTTTTTTTTTTTTTCAAAACGAAAACTTTTTTGATGAAAATTGATTGCAAATATTATTTTGTTTGATTTAATTAAAATTGTTCATTTGAGTCAGAGTGGAGGTTCCCTTTAACAATATTTGTTTAGAATTAGAAGTTTAGAAACTCAAAAGTGATGTGAATGTTGGACTCCCAGTGACCTAAAAATCAAAGAATAATAATTATTATCATGACGTTTTAGGTTTCAGTGACATTCTCATCTCTTTTATCACTTTTTAAGTTTCCTTTCAGAATCTAAACACGTTTGGTTTAGAGACTGCCATATCTGGCCCCACTTCTTCTGGAACTGAACCTGTACAAACTTTTCTGTTATGGTTCCTGTGTGAATAAAGATGAAAAATAATTACATTCATTTATAACATTCTGAAACATTTAAGAGGTTTGAAAATGAAATATAGGGTGTTTCTACAGGGCTTTCCTGTTATCATGGTTATGTATTACGTCACAATAATGACCGCATTTTATTCAGCAATAATTGCTGTTTCATATGGTAACATAAAATTGTTACTACGTGATAGTGTTATAGTGTCAATCTTTCTGATAAGTGAGGCTCTTGAAAGTGTTGAAACCGGTTTGAGCCACCTTAAAGGGAACCTCCACTAAAACATTTGCACCAGGGAAATTTGAAAGTGAAAATAAGTTATTCTAATTTTTTTTTTTTTTTTTTTTTTCAAAACGAAAACTTTTTTGATGAAAATTGATTGCAAATATTATTTTGTTTGATTTAATTAAAATTGTTCATTTGAGTCAGAGTGGAGGTTCCCTTTAACAATATTTGTTTAGAATTAGAAGTTTAGAAACTCAAAAGTGATGTGAATGTTGGACTCCCAGTGACCTAAAAATCAAAGAATAATAATTATTATCATGACGTTTTAGGTTTCAGTGACATTCTCATCTCTTTTATCACTTTTTAAGTTTCCTTTCAGAATCTAAACACGTTTGGTTTAGAGACTGCCATATCTGGCCCCACTTCTTCTGGAACTGAACCTGTCCAAACTTTTCTGTTATGGTTCCTGTGTGAATAAAGATGAAAAATAATTACATTCATTTATAACATTCTGAAACATTTAAGAGGTTTGAAAATGATTAATAGGATGCTCAATGGTAATATAATCTTTATGATAATGGTAACAGTAACTCTGGAACCTATTAACTATTATCAGTGCTGCCCCCAAAATTCTCCACATGCATTCTCTTATGTATTTCCTGAGTCCCACCAACAGCTGACTTTTAACGTCTACAGCTGAAAACGCATGGTTAAACCATGCTTTCCATAAGATCGGATTGTCACCATCTTTCCATTATATTTTTTGTTTTGCAACACAGACAACGAGAAACAGAGTCATCAAGAAATCCCTGTACTAAATGAATTATTTACCAAGGAAACGTTGCAATAACAGTCTCAAGGCCCGTTCCATTTGACTGAACTGGCTGGCCAGACGGGGCATTTGGATGGGCTATACTCTACAACGCCTTAAAAATAACACACTTCGAGGATGAGATATACTCCTCCAAAAGAATGTGAGGGATTACCATGCAACTATTCCTTCAAAGTGTTGCATTTTCCTTGCAAACTGACCATTCTGGCCAGCCAGTTCTGACAAAAGGAAAGTGCCCTCAGTTCAACTAAAATCATCCGTTTTTTGCTCTGAATTGCCCTGGAAATCAGTAATATTTAAGCCATGACCACATTTAGTGAACAGTTTTAGCATTAAGATCATCAATGTTATGCTGTATTTATCTCTGTCACTTGTGAAGATGGCACAATTGGTCGATCTTTTACCATTTGACTTTGAGGCCGATCTTTAATGTAAATCAACAGAGCTGGCTTTCAAATAAGTCCTACCTGATTCGACAGTATACATCTCTTTTTCGTGCTTTAAACCACCAGTTAAAGCTGAAAGGACATAATCCTTGGGAAACAAACACCGCATTGAAATCGGTTGAAATCCGCTTTGAAATCCCGCCGCAAAGAAAACTGAGCCCACAGTTCCGTGACCGCTGGACGAAGCAGATCATTCATTCCCAGTTTCCCTTGACACGTACGCTCTCATATCCAAGATGGCTCCCAATCGTTCTGCTAGCCAACATTCGCTTTCTTGATGACTGGGATAATATTAAATTTTGCCACCACAAAAAGTTTGAAAATGAATCTCTGAACTTCTTTTTTTGTCACTGAATGTTATCTCGAGCTAGAAACAAGGTAATAATCGAAGTGTGAAGTCATGTCGCTTAGCCGGATTTAGAATTTTTAACCTGAATTTTTGAAACGTTCGGTGACCGGCACTCAGCATTTTTTTCACCAATTCCGAGTCAGGCTACAAGATTTATGCCATTTTTAGATTGTTATGGGGTAGCTAGAGATGACACTGTTTGGCTTGTTTATTTAGTAGAACTGCTGGCATCCGTGGGTAATTTGTTGTTGTTATCTTGGAACGATTGCTTCAAAATCGTGTAGTCTTTGAATTTGAAACATATAATTTTGTGCACAAAGCCAATGTTGATAATTGGATGAATGAAGATTAACTTTTTTCCAGGCCTGGCTTATTTTGTGATCTTCGAGAACTTTATAAAAAAAGAAAATACATATTTTCGAAGATCTTGTATGATCTGAACCAAGATTTTGTAAGATCTTTGCTAAGATTTACTTTAAGATCATGCAAGATCTTGTAAGATCTGAACCAAGATCTTGTAAGATTATTACTAAGATTTACTTTAAGATCATACCAGATCTTGTAAGATCTAAACCAAGATCTTGTAAGATCCTTACTAAGATTTACACGAAGATTTTGCAAGATCTTGTAAGATCTGAACAAAGATCTTGTAAGATCTTTATTAAGATCCTGTAAGATCTTATAAGATCTTTTCTGGTTAGGCATCTTGTAAGCTGGTCCTAAGATCTTGTTAAGATCTTGTAAGATGTTTTTAAGATCTTATGAGATCACAACAATGAATTTTTTTATTAAGATTTGATAAGCAAAAGGTATCAAGATCTTATTAAGATCAAACTTCTTAAACAAGATCTTACTAAGATCTTAATCTTAATACCATCTTACAAGATTCTTACAAGATTCTTACAAGATCTTGTAAGATCTTAATAAGATTTCCATTTGCCACAGTGGATTGAATGTACAAACAAGGGACTATAGTTTATCAATCTTGTTAACTTGAGATTACTAAAGCACAAGCGAAAATATCAGTGAATTCGTAGCCTAACTGGAAGTACATAACTTCGTCATCAGAGTCCATCTCCAACATGCAGTACCAACCAAGTGAAATAATATCGTAATATTATGCAAAGAGCTAATGTTAGTGCTACTAAACTGTTGTTAACTCTCATTTATGTAAAGCGATTCCACGTTCACATGTGTAAGGCAGATATTTATGTATGCACTTGTTACAACTGAAAAATTACGATCATTCAAAGTAAGCAATTGCTTGCTCATACATGTACACCTATCAACATTTATAACTGCCTACTAAAGTACGTTACAGACAACGCTGACTTACTTCCAGTCATAAACTGAATCGTAAGTGAACATGCGGGGAACTTCTTCCCTCTTGGATGGGTTCATGATCTCAATTGCTCCTGTCTTTACATTCATCTCTATTATCCTTGAAAAATAAAATTCATTTTCAGAATTTTTCATCACTCAAATAACCAATTAAAACAGTCTGTACATTGTCTGGTGAAGTATACCAAGATGAAAGGAACAATCACACTGTCTTCTTTGCTCAGTATTTAATTTTATCACCTTCATTCGCACAGATATCACCATTATTTGGGGGCAGGTACAAAAGTCACACCGGATCAACTCGGATCAACGTAAAAACGGCTTTTCATTAGCAAATATCATATGATTTGCTCACTTTAAGTCTAAGATTAGCACTGGCGTTAGGGCTGGGGTGATCTCTTGAGGCCTAAAAAATTCGTTTTTACGTTGATCCGAGTCAAACGGTCCAAGATGATCCAAGTTGATCAGGTCCAACTTTTGTACCTGCCTATTTATTTTCTTTCCTCCTTAATTCTTAGGCCCTTACCTCTGATGCCCTTGCGCTATTTCTTTTTCATTCATTGGACGACATCTTACAACCACCTTCACAGACTCACCAGCCTTTTTACTTGACTGAAATCAATACAACACTTGTGAGAATGTATTGTGCACAATTATGAGCCCCATTTTGAGCCCCGAGGAACTGAAAACTTTTGTTTTTTCCCCTGCAACTCGTTCTCAAACTTACCAACTCGAGGCTTTGGGTACGAGTTCTATTGTTCCTTAACCAACATGACCGCCGTGTGAATAAAGCCAATTAAATTTTCAGCTTTGACTGAAATCATTTCCAAAAAATATGTAACAAACCAACTCAAGAAACAAATTGACAACACATTCTCCAAATCTTCGATTTTTTCAAGGGAAAAGCATTGGACATGAGGGATACACATCCTGTGATTGGGATTTGAAAATCTTCTGGTATCTCAAAAAGTCTTCAGATGATGTCAGAAATTTTCGTATGGTCACAAGTATGGTTCGCAAGTATGTGTACAGTACCATAAATTATTATTATTATTATTAGTCGATTGCCTAGCACATGCATGTACTGCTGCCAAGCAGTATTACTACACTGTAACACCATGTTTCCACCATGTTCCCTAGTGTAAAGGACACATAACGCTGAAAATAATGAAAGCCGCATCTGTCGAGCTAATATCCAACAAACGTGTTCGGCCTCCATTTATCATCGGATAAAATGATACTTACAATTTAACCTTAAATTTCAATTCCTCTTTGAAGCAAACACAACGTACTTAAAACCAGCTGTTAACATTATATACATGAAAGACACGGATTTCGATTTTTCACCGTTAACCACTATTACCAAAAACAGGCATTCGAAGTCTAAGAATTGATAATCAGTTTGTTTCTTACAAAAAAATGGGAATTAACATTTTCACAAAATGCTGACCGATCGGAAACAGTTTATGTTTTTTGTACTCACCATGGCGACTGACTCAAGGTCTGTAACACTGTCTTGTCCCTCAAAACAAGAACCTAAACATTCACTTTCTCATAAGAAGAAATATCTGATTCCTTCCAGCCATAACAACATTAACACTGCACCGATTCAACTAATGTGACCTGCACTTTCTTCCCGGCAAAAAGTCGTCATGACGTGCAGAGCGAAATGGCCGCCATCTTCTTTTTTAGTACCTAATCTCTCTCGGCCAGAAATACCAAGCCCCCAGTCAGGTGGCGTGTAGGAGTAGGAGCCCCTCCATTTTCCACCTCGCTCTGCCTGTACTATTAAGCCCCGTTAACCAACTGAACGCCTGGAACAGGCTAGTTCAGGGGAGAGGAGAAAAACGAGAGGGGAGGGGGAGGCAAAGAGGGCAGCCCCTCTCATTCTTGGCTTCGCTCTCAACACCTTTCATTTTCACCCCCATTTCTATCCCTCCCCTCAATCTGAACGGCCTGAAACACACTAGCGAAATGCTCCTCCGGCTTCCGGCTAAGCCACACCCAACTCAGGCTTCAACGAGACTCAAACTCATGACCACGCGATTGCGCTGCACAGTCCTCCACCAACTTAGCTGTCAACCCAACCGCGGAGCTGGTTATTTGCGATTAGTTTTTATCCTGTAAAAGGTGCATGTATAATAAAGAATATATATGAAATATTTCATATATTTAAACCGGATATGTGATGAATTAAACTGTGATCATCGCAATTAATGAAGCAATTTGAGCACCTGCAAAAAAAAAACTTGCAGTTGAATGAGGTTACTGTGGGCTCGCAACATGCATAAATCAACTACAACTGGTATATTGCAGCATTAACAAGTGCAAAAGTTAAAGACTTAAATTGTCAAAAACAATAGCGAAACCAAAATATTGACCGATACCGCAATTCATCTCTCAATAAGAGACAATATCTAGGGTCCTCGATTGGCCCGCAGAAATTCAAACAACTGGAAAAATTAGACACAGACGCCGCCCAACTCAGTCAACTTTTCACCAATGTATTTCAATTAACACAGGTCAATGGTCTTCAATTTCCCAATAATTAAAGTCAGAGTTGACAGTGAAAATTAGTGACCAATGGGTTCCCAACTTAATTTTGCACTGGACAGGAAAATGTAGAGCATGTCAATTAATTCATGAAATAAGAAAGCTATTTCATGCAAAATACAACAACACCATCAGTTTGAGAAGAAACAAGTCTGCAGTAATTGCGCTCTCCGCAAGACAAGAGGTGAGTTTCAAATAAGAATATGAATTTAGTTCAATTCAATTCTTTATTTACGTCTTAAAATGTCTAATTAGAATTGACTGACCCGCAGATATATACAAAGCTAGCCGAGGCCGACCAGCCTTTGCTAATATAACGATTAGAATTACTGCAGATAAGAATATTCATTGCATAAAGTTGAGGACAACAAGAAATAAATGAATACGTTAGTAAGGAATTATACAAATGAATAAAGAGTTTAAAGAAAAAAGCGACAGTTGGAAATTAAACAAAAAAGAAAACTTTCAGTTGAAGAATTAATATTGCAGTATTTCACCATCTTTGAGCCTATTTCCCCTACACCAATATCACGAGTTTTTGTTACTTAAATATCCAGAATTATGCCACGGATTTTCCTTTTCAATACTCGTTTTGGTAGTTCTCTAATACAGGGCAGCAACTCAATCCACCATTTAGCATCCACTCGTGAAAAAGATTTTCTGCATATCGTATTTTTTCAGTATATAATTTAGAAGAGCAAGCGACGCTGTACGGATATTTCAAAATTATAAAAGCGCAAAGCTTTATTAGACAGGTTCGGCTAGACTAGACACCAACTTTTTCATGTCTCAGCGGTTAAATAATTCAAGATGTGGTCAGTTCAAAATAGATCTGACGAACTTGGAACGATGGAAAAACTAATTGTGCATCCGACGAAGGACGAGGCCGATGAAGATTATAACCTTTACGTTATATGGAGCACCTGCCTGTCACTTAAGATATCTATCCTGAAGCACGTTCTTTTCGAACCCGTTTACAAACGGGCGTTAAAATAATGTTGTCTTAGGTGCACTTGTTCTTACGGTCAAACGAATAGGTATTAAGTTCAGCTCCGATCTCACTCAACTATACAAGAGAAGGCCGGCATCAACTGACACACAAGTGTATTTTCCAAGATGGGAAACCCACACACACACAGACACAAGTCCACACAAGGCAGGTGCAGTGACGGAGTTCTATGGGTATAAACCAAGTTGATAGGCATGCTTCATTTGGACACATCGTTTGTGGCTAGCTGATACTTTCAAGCGGACATAGTTTTCCCTGAAATGAGGAAATACAGCTCACTTTTAGGGGAAAATCCGTGAGTCCCCTGTCGTCGGTACTTACCACTGCCGAGCGTTAATATTGACTTTAATTTCAAGCGTTGTCTGTAAATGTTAGGCTTCTGTCATACAAACTAACACGTTGATACCCAAAAATGTTAGGGATTCTACAGTGAATCAAGATATCGTTTATAATCCTTGTGTTCTATATTTTAGGGGCGGAACCATCCGCTTAATATTCTCTTCACTTCAGAATAACACTGGAGAAATAAGGACAACTCCGCAGGAAAGAAAGGTCGTCGGGGAAATTGAATTCCTTAACGGCAAAGGAGAAAGAAAAAGCTAACATCGAAACACATTTGGTAATGGGAAGTTGTGATGTCTGGTGCAAAGTTCACTTCGGTGAATTGATTGTGATATTTCTACTAAATGCCTTCACTCTATTGGCCTTCGCAAGAAATCGCCAACTACGCAAGCGCAGCACATACCTGATAATCAACTTGACTGTGGCTGATTTACTGGTGGGAACAGTGTCAGGACCTCTAGAAACTTTACGATCAGCTGATTTAATACCATTTGATACCCATTGGATATCACTACTCTACGTGTTTTTCCTATCTTCGCTTGTTAACCTCTCTTTGATTTCGCTAGACAGGTTACACGCAGCACTATATCCTTTCAGACATTGTTTGATCGGAAAAGAGTTCTACTGCAAAGTTATTGGTGGCAGTTGGTTGCTTGCTTTGCTTGTCTCATTGACGATAACGATTCTTGCATCACGCTCAATCCCAAATCCCGGGAAGTATCTCCTAATTTGTTGCATTTTCTTCACTCTTGTTATAGTACCTGTCTCCTATGTCACCATTAGTCTGAAAGTCAAAGGTAATCGTCATCCCCAACCTATTGGTGCAACATCGGCTTCAGAAACAAAACTGTCACAGACTTTGTTTATGGTGACTGCTGTCTCTCTATTGACCATTCTACCCTGTGCTATTTCGTGCACTGTGTTCACTTGCTATGATCCCAACGTTTACGGGGCTTTATTCACGTTGTATTACGCGAATTCTATGGTAAATCCGTTGATATATGCCCTAAGGATGAGATCATTCAGGAAAGCCGTGTTGAAAGAACTTAGTTTTTGTAAAACCACAGGGGAAAGTCGTGTCCAACCAGTGGTTTAGTGCGTCCAGGATAAACTAACTTGAAAGGAAAGAGTCTCCTTCTTGGTTGCTAGTATATGGTAGATATCCTTCTACGGACATCAGCAACAAATTTCTCTTGTATTCAAATTTGCCAACCGACGAACAAAAAACCTCTTTGTTTTACGAACCAAGAAGGCTCTGATTGGCACATCAACTTTATCGAGCTTACGGGAAGACGACGGCTACAAGGACGTCGTTTAAAAATACAAGTTCGCGTTATCGGTATCACTACGCAACTATTTCATGTCGTTTCGCATGTAAAATGTGTACTAAATGTCGAAGAATTAAACTGGTATGAGCGGCCTAGTAGCGTTAAGGGAGAATTGAAAATTCATCGTGATGTGCTCACGTCCTCCACAGCCGAACCAAAGAACAGAAGATTAAATTTGGTCATGTTACATCATTACTTAGGAGATGACGGCAAAGTAATATAGAACTATTGTTTAGTTTTTCTGGCTAAATCTATTGTTTTGTGGCGTTCTCGTTGCCGTCGGCGTCGTCGTTTCGTATAACAGAAGCACGGCGACCTGGATCTATTTGTTAAATAGATAGCGAATAGCCACCCAATCAGATCACAGGATTCGTGTAGCATGTGAGTGGGCGTGGTTTCTACTAATGAACTGCTAATAGCCATTATACCTACTTTTTCACCTTATATGGAGGATGAGTGCAGAAAACGTCCCATTTAGCTTTAAAATTTTGCGCAGGAGCCAAGTTTCTTCGACAACAAAATAAACGAAGCTTGAGAATTTAATAAAAGAATTGTTCCATTCGCCCTTGTTGGATACAAGATTGGTTATAGCCAATTTGGCGCTACGTGCCTCGTCTATTTACCACCTTGTATTCAACACGGGCTCGTAGAATAATTACTAAATAATATATGCTCAGTGTGTGAAAATAAACAGGCTACGTTTTTCACTTTTTATTCACTCAAGTAAACTTCATCAGCGTCCTCTTCGGCCTAGAGTGAGGGAACGGCCAACAATTCAAATGAAGATTGCGAAGTTTTTTTCCCGACGGCTTCTGAGCAATCACAAATCCAAAATTGCGTATCTAAGATGGCTGCCCTTTGGAAACATGTCATCATCATGTCACTTATTTTGGGGACCATTACATCTCCTATACACGTGCACGTAAAACAAAAAACGTCCAGTTAAATGAGGTTAAAGTGGGCAACATTCACAAACTGTCAACTGATATTGCAGCGTTAACAAGTGTGAAAACGACGCGGACTTGAACCTAAATTGTCAAAAATAACAACAAAACCAATGTATTGAAATTTATTGAGCGATAGCCGAATCCATCTCTCAACAAGAGACAATATCTAAGGGAGATCTCGATTGGCCAACTGAAGTTCAAACAACTGGACAAATTAGACACACCCGACTAACTCAATCAACATACTATATTTAAATTCACACATGTCACTGGTCCACAATTTCCCAATAATTAAAGTTAGAATTGACAGTGAAAATTATGGTAGCCTGTCCAATGGGTCGTCAACTTAAATTTGCACGCGAGAAGAAACGTTTAGCGTGTAAACTAATCCATCAAATAAGAATACTATTTGATGCAAATTGAAACATCGTTTTAAACAAAGTCTGCAGCATTCGCGCTGTCCGCAGGACAAGAGGTGAATTTTAAATTAAAATATAAGAAGTTATAGAGGTCATAAGACGAAATGACATTTCAAAGTGGGGGTTTGAAACGCTTCTGAAGTCTTTTGACCAAACGATGCTTAAGCCATCACCGTCCTCTCAGTATATTTGCATATCTTATTTCAACTTCTTCAATGATGCATATTTTAGAAGATCAAGCGACGACGGGATATTTGAAAATTATAAAAACGCAAGGTTTTATCAGACAGCTTTCGGGTAGACTACAGACGAACTTGATCATGCCTC
>BLFK01000871.1:3721661-3741661 GCA_014634185.1 Astreopora myriophthalma
AACTCCGCCGGCAAGAAAGGTCGTCGGGGAAGTTGAATTCCTTAACGGCAAAAGATAAAGGAAAAGCTAACATCGAAGCACATTTGGTAATGGGAAGTTGTGATGTCTGGTGCAAAGTTCACTTCGGTGAATTTATTGTGATATTTCTACTAAATGCCTTCACTCTATTGGCCTTCGCAAGAAATCGCCAACTACGCAAGCGCAGCACATACCTGATAATCAACTTGACTGTGGCTGATTTACTGGTGGGAACAGTGTCGGGACCTTGTGTAATTTTAAAATCAGCTGATTTAATACCACGTGATACCCATTGGACAGCACTACTCAAAGTGTTTTTCCTATCTTCGCTTGTTAACCTCTCTTTGATTTCGCTAGAGAGGTTACACGCAACACTATATCCTTTCAGACATTGTTTGATCGGAAAAGAGTTCTACTGCAAAGTTATTGGTGGCAGTTGGTTGCTTGCTGTGCTTGTCTCATTGACGACAACGATTTTTGGATTACGCTCAATCCCAATTTCACCGCAGTATCTCATAATTTGTTTCTTCAACTTCACTCTTGTTATAATATCTGTCTCCTATGTCACCATTAGGGTGAAAGTCAAAGGTAATCGTCATCCCCAACCTATTGGTGCAACATCGGCTTCAGAAACAAAACTGTCACAGACTTTGTTTATGGTGACTGCTGTCTCTATATTGACCATTCTACCCATTGTCATTTGGTGGACTGCTGCGTGCTTTATGAGGAGCAAAACGTGCCACTATCCAGGCTTGGATCCCAACATAAGAGGAGCGTTGACAACGTTACTTTTCGCCAATTCTATGGTAAATCCGTTGATATATGCCCTAAGGATGAGATCATTCAGGAAAGCCGTGGTGAAAGAACTGAGTTTTTGTAGAACCTCAGGGGAAAGTCGTGTCCAACCAGTGGTTTAGTGCGTCCAGGGTAAACTAACTTGAATGAAAAGAGTCTCCTTCTTGGTTGCTACTATATGGTAGATATCCTTTTACGGACATCAGCATCAAATTTCTCTTGTATTCAAATTTGCCAACCACCGAACAAAAAAGTCCTTTTTTTTATGAGCCGAGAAGGCTCTGATTGCCACATTGATTTTACTTACACGTGTAAACTCTTAGACTTAAAGTGACACAATTGTGCGAATACAAGTAAAATCTCAAAAGTTACTTTAAGAGTATTTTTGAGTTATGTTGATCTACCTGTTGATGTAAAAAAGTAAAAAACGCATTTCTGACCGCTTATCTCTTGTTTTGATTGAACGTTTTCCCGGCTGGGCGTATAAAACTCCTGGAAGATTGTCAAAATTATCATTTATCTTACTTTCTCTTGATGCTACCCGTATACTCCCGTCTAAAGGGCTTAAATGGGTTTGGTGACGTTGGAAACGTTTTATCTTCCCTTCCATTGTTGTCCAGAGCCGAGCTGTTCGAAACAGGGTTAGTGTCTTACCGAGATAACTACCATGACAACCTATGGAACATTTCTCATCGAATATTCAACTTTCCGCATGAAAGCATTTCGTCAATTAACAATAACCAGTTCGAAAACAAACGGAAATAATGAGGCAACAGCCGGTCTGATCAACAGCTTTATCTTTCGTATGGAATATAAAGTGACCTTTTAAGTGCGACAGTTCAAATCAATTGAAATGCCAGTGTTGCCCAGGGAAATTAGCATTCTAAGTAGTGAGGAAACTGCTTGTATTGAACGAGAAGCAATGAACACGGTGAATATCATGGTATTACAGGGTAGAGTTTTCCACGCTCTTGTCCTGACGATGCATAGTAAGTGAGGTAACATGTACTTTCCGTCTACCCAAACAATCCCACAATACTACACTCGTACCAGTCTCCTCAAAGTTTCTGGAGTGGACAATAGGCCATTTCTGAGTTCACATCAGCCTCTTTTTCAAAGCGAGTCTAAGCGCGAAAGTTTCGTTTCAGTTTTACTTTGCATATGGATCTTGATATTAGCAGGCAAGTCAGAAATTTGAAGAAAACGACAAAACTTTTAAGTTTGTAAAACATGTTTCGACAGAAACTTCTGTCATCTTCAGTTAATTAATGTACAAAGCGTTAGAAGTTGAATTTATACGTAAGAAAAAATGCAAATTATGCGAGTAACAAGAGAATGTACGTAAGACGTGACAATGTGAGAATTAAAAGGATAGTTTTAGGTTTACATGATGTAATTGCTGATTCAAAGAAGGTTGCTCTCTTTGAATATGAATAGCCTCTTTTATCTTAAGCTGGAAACTCGTAGAGGCGTGATCTAGAATATGAAAACAATCTGCTGAACACAAGGCGCGACAATGTTCAAAATTCTGTAGATGCTTGAAAACGTGAGAGGCCCTATCACTGACTAAGTGCTCACGCACGCGTGTGGAAAAATGTCGGACTGTTTCACCGACATAACAGGCATTACAGCCCGCACATACAAACTTATAAACCACACGCGAACGAAGCCGCCAGGGATAGGGTCTTTCACGCCAAACATGTTGCCTATCTTGAAAGAGGAAAAAACTAGTTTGATATCCAAATCATTGCAATAGCGCTTGATAAAGTGACGAATCTTTTTTTGAGTGATGACAGAAAAATGGCCTATGTAGGGTGGCTTGAAGTAAAACGTGGGTGAAGTGGTAAGGGAACCCCGGGGACAATGATTACTTAGGGTCCCAGTAATGTAGCGGTTAACAACTCTTTCAATTAAATGGGTGTCTCTTTCAATTAAATGGGTGTCAACGGCGGCCATTTTGAAATAAGGCATGCGCCCTCTCACTTTGCAGACAGACGTTTCAAAGGTCAGCCTTCCACGCAGACATTCAATGACACGCTCTCAGAACTTTTTACTACTTCTACGTCTACATCATCTGCTGTGCTTCGTGTCCAGAAATGCACGTAATTAGACTCAAGCTTAGTTTTGATATCCATCTATGGGTCTAGTGCCTATTTCTGACATTTCTAGGATTATTTCTAGGTAAGGGTGAATGCAACTACTTATGTTTACTTGAAAGGCACAAATTGGCGGACACTGTCACTTTAATTGCCTGTATTTCTTGGCACAAGTGATGTTGAACTCGAGGACAAGAGCAAGGGGATAAGTCAGCGTGCATCTAATGACGTGCATTTCTGGACACAAGTGGTTCTGCGGGTGTAAATGAACCCTGCGCCCAACTCGTTCACATTGTGACATCTCCGAGCCAATTTCTGGTGTAAACGATTACTTCGGAATGTGAAAAACATCGACAGTGTTTCCGTATTTTCTTCTGACAATATCATGATTGATTGCGTGAAATCCGTTCGAAATAAAAATGACTTATTGACAAAATTCATTTAATATACATTCCTGCGCGAATAACACAAAAAAGTCCGTTCAACTGATATTTGTCTGGAAATAATTTGAGTTAGGAAATATTTGTACATGTAAAAATAGTGCCAGGTAGATTTTCTTAAGAGAAATGTAATAGTAATGAAATAATCGTAAAAAATACCTCCACGTCTCGTCCTCTAACCAAATTTCAGCCGCCATCCCGCTTTCAGAGTAAAAGCAAAATGGCAGATGAAGTTCAGGCTTTTGTGCTCTAGTAAAAAGGTCAACACATTGTGCGGTTTCTAACCGAGTTTCATAAAGAGTCATTCAGTCGAGTTTCGTAAATCATTTTGTTGCTTTGGTTACGCAATACTACGCTTTCTGATTGGCCACACACTCGCGCCATTTTTCCAACCATTCAGAAGTTAAAAACTAAACAATCCCGCACAATTTTCCGTAGCACGCTACATTTCTGATTGGTTTAATTCATGTTTTGTATCTGGTGTGATTGAAGAGCGCGGTTTGGTGACGATCAAGGCAAAATCGCCGTAAAATCAAGAGCAATCACTCATGAATTATTCGAACACGCCAATAACACCACAAACCAATCTGAACCCGAAACGACGCAATTTAATCCGTTTAAGCAGTCTGCTTGGCTGAAAAGACGACGAGGGCTTTTGAACCAATCACATAGCACAGAACGCCAAACCAAGCCAAACGAATATAGGATAGTGACCTTTGACAAGCTTAGGTAAGACTTGCTTAGTATAATTCCAATAATATACCTGTTGTGGTTTAAATTTTCCTTGGTTTAATTATTTTAAAACTGGTCTCCTTTTTATGTTTCAATGTTCTAGATTATGGTAATGACTCTAAGACAATTGAAAATAAAAGTTAAGCTGGTTTAAAACATTTTGAACCAAGAAAAAATTTAATCCACAACATACCTAACTTAAACATTGCATTAAAATTTAGAGTAAAAACATTGAAAAACGGGTAAGAGAACGATGCATTTGCAATTTTACATTGGCTAGTGTCCCCACCCCATGCCCTGATCAAAAATATGATTATCACCACCCGATTAATAAATAAATTCTCCCAGTAAGGTCTTTTCAATTAACGCAACTCTTAGATAAACGCGATTTGAAGATATTGTTACTACCCAGTGAATGAAATTAACGTGAAAGCGGGGATGAAATGTTACAACCGATGAGACTGACATCAATAACAAAGAAACACAGTTTGTCTCTTTTCTGGGAGCAGACGTGAGCCTGAAATCATTAATAATTTTGTAGACGATTCACCGCGTTGTCAACAACTGCAGGGCCGTACCCAGAAAATAATTATGACTGAGGCAATGTCCATTGTTAAATTCTCTTTCTAGTTATTTAGGTGTTCATTTATGACTTTATTTAACAGAACACTTTGATCACGGATTTAAAAAAAAATGACTGAGGCAAGTGCCTCGGTTTGCCTCATACTGGCTACGGCCCTGAACTGAAATTCAAGGCGCCGCGGAAAAGCTAAGCTTCGGCTTGCGAGGCGCCGTTGAATCCCCCAATTGGATCCAGAATTGGACGAGAAATAATGGAAATTAGGGTCGCGTCGACCAGTGACACTTCACTTATAATTAACGAGGAGCGAAGAAATTAACGCCACTTAACGCAAAGTATAGCAATGTTTTGTTACCTTTCTGATGACGTATTACTTAATTCTTCCAGCATCACTTCGAAACTTTCAGTGTGCCCTCAAGGGCAAAACTTAACAGATAATAAGTACTGAAAACAGCATTAGCAAACAGCAAATAAAAGCAAACGATTTATGACGTACTAATACAGCTAAATAAGCGCTTGGCTTGTTATTTAACTTTAAGAGTTGCCATTCGCAAGAGAAGATTATTTGATTATCGCCAGAGATGGGGTTTCCCCTCACTCATCTCTGGCGACAAACAACTTCGAAAATCTAAATGTTGATATTCAATTTTCATCTGATAACTCTCTCTCGTAAACTAGGCGGCACGTTACATTCATTACCAGAGGGCCGAGAATTCAGATGACATTATTGGCTAGGGGAGTTGGGGTAGTGGTGAGAGCACACCATTGTGGCCTGGGTTCGATTCACGGATTAGATGCTATATGTGGGCTGAGTTTGTTGGTTCTCTTCTCTGCTCCGACGGGGTTTTCCCCGGGTACTCCGGGTTTAGCCCCTCTCCTAAAAAAACATTATTTGACATTTGATTTGCTTCTTTGATTTGTTATTTGTCGAGCGTTTCGTACATGAGCCCCTGGCTCGGGAGACTGGGCAACCACTCTCTACGCTTTCGACGTTAAACAAAGTTATTATTATTATTACTATGACGACGACGACGACGACGATGGTGAAGATCATGATGCGATGTTCTCGGCCAAAATGGCTGCCGCGTGACAAAAGCCTGTGGTAGTTTTTTAATAGGAGAGAGAAAAAAACCGGAGTCCCCACACAATGACGGCAGGCGAGTGCTTTCACCGCTGCACCATCTTTCGTGCGATACTCGCCACATCTGGATTCAACTGACACTTTTCGGACTTGAATTGAGTGGATTCTACGCGTGAGATGCCGTGGTATGTTCAGCGTACGATAGATACTCAATTAGCCTCGTTACAGACGTTTGTACAATCACAGTAGGCCATTTCCGAATAGTGCACTTTCACGCAAATCAAGCTCATTTCCATTTGAATGGTTTCGCACGAAGACTCGCTTTGAAACGGCTCAGGCAGGAGAACAGGTTGTATAAAGATGAACACTGAAATACGCTCGTGCGCAACGCGTGACGAGGTCCCTGGACTAGTTCTACGAAGATTAAACTGTTACTAAGCATTCTCATCAGGGCAGCTTACATAATCAAACTTGTGAGGATCAATCATCTCCTTCAAGCTGGGCTTCATAGCGTGTCCGTGGAGGCGGAACAACAGCTTGCTTGGAGCCAATCAGCGCGTTCTGACGCGATCTCGACGACCTCTCTTTGTGTTGGCCTGCGTGGGTTGAATCGATGTTAAACATTTTCTTCACGAGGGGCGTTTACACGATCATATTCAGCATGATCGTCACGGATGTAATCGTAGTTATTGTGATCAACAGGCTGCAATGACGTAAATCGCAATGTGAAAAGAAGAAATAATAAATAATGTAAATTTAATATAACTGTGCAGAGGGCCTTTTTTTGGCTCAATTGACCTGTCGTTTTGTGACGTTTCCGTTTCCGTTGCCGTTGCCTCCTGAGTTGCTAAAGCTCCCTGGTGGGGTTACTGCTGCTTCGGCGGGGAAACGCAACCCGTTTCTTTATGCAGTATCAGTCCAGGCATTTTTAAAAAGTTTTCCCTCTAATGATTTAACACGGTAAGGATCACGGAAGAGCCGGAGTACATTTTACCGCACTAATTTATGGAATTCTCACTGATAGAGCGGTTTTCAATCCAGTTTCGTAAAAGGAATACCAAAGCAATTGCTCCGACCAATCACAACAGGTGCATACAGCGCAATGACCCAATCAAAATTCGTAACAATTCCATGTAACTTGCTCAAAGCGCGGGAAAAATCGCGCCTGTAAGTCACGATTGGCTTTGGTTTTCCTTCTCATTGGTTGATGAACTGGCGCGAGATTTCTAAGCCAATCCCAAAGGGTAGCAATCGCAATCGCAATCGCGTAATTACTTTCCACAGTCATAATAATGTAATATAAGAGCAAAAAGAAGATAAGTGAAACAAAAAGTGTGAGTTCCAGTGGATAGCAACAGGTTAAAGTACCAAGTTACGACAGTCTCCGTATACTTACATCCTCCACACCCTCAAGTAGCTCATCTAAGCCTCGCTGTGGCCTATTCTGACGTCGGCATTTCCTAAAAAAAAAAACGTAATTTGGGCCTAAATTGGTACATGTTTGTTTTGAACCATCAAATACTTTTCTTGTACGATAAATCAAAATCCTTCACGTCACTGAATGATTCGTTTGGTAGCTGGCTAGCCACGCGACTGACTGATTAAGCGACTGACGTAATTAATTTCACATGTTCCTCTTAAATTCAAAGCAAAATTTCAGGAATAAGTAAAACGAAGGAGATATGATTCTTTTATAGTTTTAACTCGAAAAACAACATTACTGCCGTGACATGGCCCCTTTAAGTTATTACTCATAGCACGGTTTTCAATAGCCAAAACAACTGTGACATACCCACATGCGTTTTCCTGTGCCTAGCACCATTTGTCCGAGATTGTTTGAAATACAAGTGGCGCTATTTGTACGAACCTGCTTGCCAGGGGCAGCGTGCGCTGGTGGTCTGGGCACCGGACTTGTAATCTGGACCTCCCGGATTCAAGTCAAGCTCAGGGGTGAGTTCCTCGAAGCAGTCACTTGATCCACGACCGCGCCACTGACAGGCATGGGTCTATTCCTGAAATGACGCAATTTCAGGAATAGACCCATGCCTGTCAATAGCTCGCAGGTGCATCAAATGACTGCTAGTTTTGTTACCTTTACGTACTTTTTGCGGCCTATTAAAAGGGAAACCTCGAGAACAAAAGACAGCATAAATGTTTGATGGTCTTGAAATTTAACTCTGGCGAAAGAGAATATTTTGGGGTTAGGTGCACTTGAAATGCTGGTTAACGCTGACTATGCTTCAAGCAACTGGGCCCTTGGGCCCGTTTCTCGAAAGCCCCGAAACTTTTCGGGCGTATTTCGGGTGTCGCAATTCCCTCCGTATCTTGAAAAGGAAGACGTTTTAAGCCGTGAAACTTTACTAGTGGTTTGTTCTTTCCTATCTTGGAAGCATTTTTTTTTCTTTTTTTTTATCGTGTCTTCAATATTGAGCCCCATATCACCAGGGAGAAAAATAAACTTGTTTTTCATTTTCAAAAGTGGGAGAAGCTAACTAATGCACTTTGTAGGTTTGCTAAAATTAGCAGGCATCTTTATTGTTACCGTTGTTGTCGTAATATATACATATATTTTTCGTTGTTATTGTTATCCTTTTTCCTTTGTCTTGGAAGCATGTTAACAGACAAGATTTTCAACTCTAGTTCAACAACAACAGTCCTTCTCAGGACTCGAGTCACCCAGATGATCATTTTCATCGAGGTATGTTACTCCTGGGTTCAAACCATTTATTATCTAGTTCAACTCTTCGGCTGCGCTTGTAAATAGCCAACTGGTGTGTCTCCTGGAAGCAGGGGTCCTTAACCCTGTTGTGTTTATTTTGATCATTTCTAACATTGCCCCTGAAAAGTCCCTCAAGGTGAGTGGTCAATTAAGTAATTCTCTTATTTGATTGGATTGTCTGCATCTGAGTAATTATTTTGGTTGTGCTTTTACAGTACTCAACTGAAAACAGCTCTATTACCATACCCTAAAAAAAAAAAAACAGAAACAACACTAGTAATGAAGACCTCTGAATTCTTACCTAGTGAGCCATACGGCACAGACAGCAACTACACAGCCAAAAATCACAGGCAATGAAATCAGTGCTATCTGCGTCTTGGCTCCCGTTGCCTCGCTTGTGCGCACACCTTCTGTTGACAGAGCATGGTAAAACGTTTCAATATCCTTCAGACGTACCAAGGAACGGAGTACTTACGATCTCTTACAAACGTCTGGTAGAAGGCTCTTCAATATTAGTGTGGACCAAGTACATCCACTCCATATCTATAGTCCATCCCTCTGACTGTTAAGGACTCATCTTGCAGGTTTTGTAGTGAAACACTTCAACTTCCTTTAGCGAATAATTCAATTCAATTCTTTATTTGTTCACACTATACTCAATATTTACACACACATATTATAATATAAAAGAAAACACAAAAGTTGTGGGTTCTTTTGGTTTGTTTTTGTGTGAATACTGAATTAATTAAGAATTGCTTTGTAAATCTGCCTTTATAACAGGCACCGATTTTGAGTCCCGAGGGAATGAAAAGTTTTGTTTTGTCCCCCTAAATTCGAACACAAACTTATCACCTCAAGGCTAGGGGTACGAGTTCTATTGTTCCTAACTAACATGGACAAAGAAGAAGCAATTCACCAGATATGTTCTTATGTAAGCAACATTTCTCTTTGCTTCCCACCCACCTTGTGCCCCAACTAGATATGATCTTCCACGGCCGCTGCACTTTTCTTCCCTGTTGCACATCCTAATGTAAACGTTGTAACTGTCATCCGAGCTAAAGCCTTGCAATACAGTCTTATTTGTTGCTGCATCTGTGTGATATTCACACTTCTTTGCAAGTGGTCCTCGGCCCATGGGCATGTGGTAATTACAAAAAATTTGGTATTGGTACGGAGTGCCTCTCCAGGACAAATTCTGTGCCAGCTATACAGAAAATAAACCATGCTTTAAACGTCGATCAGATTCAATGAAATTGGATTCCACACAAAGCCAACCAAACTGATAAGAAATCACTTTCTCATTACAAACCTCCCACTGCACTGCAACATTCCTCAAGGAACCATTGCCTGGAAACGCGAGGTTTTGATGCGTCACGACCTGGGGCGGGTCGGTTGGCTCTGCAATGGGTCAGCATAGCTTTGACCCAGTGTTAGATAACAGGGAGGCCCCTACTTCTGCCTGAAGAGCTGGATACAAAACTCCGCAAGTTCATCACAAGTACAAGGACTGCAGGAGGAACTATCAACAAACATGTTATTTATGGCATTTTGATGGGGCTCATAAAAAGTGATCTCCGCCGCTTTGGACGCTATTTGGATTTTGCCATCACTAATGGCTGGCTGCAATCTCTTTACAGACGGATGAGCATTACTAGAAGAATAGTAACAACATCAAGGCCTGCAATCACCAAACTGAGCTGCATGGCTTGAAGTTAAGTCAAAGTTTTTGCACGATATAGTGTCTTCTATAGTTGAAAATGAGATCCCCGATGAACTCGTGATAAACGTTGACCAAACGCCGTCAAAGTTCGTTCCAACGGATAACGTCACAATCATGGCAGAGAAGAGTTCAAAGCACGTAGCCAAGAAAGGGAGTATCGACAGACGTGGAATTACAGTTACTTTGTCAGAAACATTCAGCGGACATGTATTGCCTTTTCAACTCATCTACACAGGGAAGACAAGCCGGGCACTTCCACATGTTGAATTTGCCGAGGGGTTTTTATTGAGCTATAACGAAAAACACTGGAGTAATGAAACTGAGACATTGTCCCTGGTAAATAAGTGATAAACCCAAACATAACCCAGACCAAGAAGGAGTTAGGCCTCCCTGATACTCAGAAGGCATTACTGGTATGGGATGCGTTTACTGCACAGAGCACAGATAAGGTTATGCGCGTATTGACACGGCTCAACATCAAGGTTGTACCCGTACCGAAAAATATGACTCATCTGCTACAGCCGTTGGACCTCCCAACTAACGCGTCTGTGAAGAAAATGGAGAAACGTGGGTTCAGTGATTATTTCACGTCCACAATTACGAAAGTGTTGGAGAAGGAGCCGAACAGAGATGTCGCCACAATCGAGGTAGACTTGAAACTCTCAACGCTGAAACCAATCCATGCCATGGTACTAATGGACATTTACGATTTCCTACTAAGCGAAAAAGGAAAGAAAGTTGTCCTCGGAACGAGTGGAAAGCCGCCGGGATCACCGAGGCATTAGAACATGCCAGAATGCAAGGGAACGTTTCCTCACTAGATCCATTTGAGCAATCCTAAAAGCTAACTACTGTAAATGCTTCTTTTTCTCCATGAGACATATGTATGTTGAGATTTTGTAAGTGCAGCAAATTTGTGCTACTGCAACAAACTGCGGTTTGGTTTTCGTCAATCAAACAAGTGAGCAGCTCTTGGTGATTTCACGGAGGCTTTGAAAGATCTTTTGAATTGATAGCGTCTAGTTAGGCTTCCAAACCAAATTTTCGGCTTTAAAAACATCTTAGAAACATCCGTGCACTTGTCTTGGAAGGTTTTATTGACGGAAGCCAAAACGCAGTTTGGCATTCAGAAATGTAAAGTGCGAGTTTCCAGAATTATGAAAATCGCAGCAAATAAAGCAAGATGCTTATCGAAAAATTCGCGTTAATTTAATGCATGTAAACCTAACTTTTGAAAAATTCGCGTTCATTTAGTGTAACGTTAATTTTCTTCTCGTTGTCAACGTGCATTGTTAATTTTCTATAATAAGGTATGCAAAGAGCTAATGTTAGTGTTACTAAACTGTTGTTAACTCTCATTTATGTAAAGCAATTCCACGTTCACATGTGTAAGGCAGGTATATATGTATGCACTAGTTACAACTGAAAAATTACAAGCATGCAAAGGAAGCAATTGCTTGCTCATACACGTATCAACATTTTTAACTGCCCACTAAAGAACGTTACCGACAACGCTGACTTACTTCCAGTCATAAACTGAATCGTAAGTGGATGGGTTGGTGATCTCAATTGTTCCTGTCTTTACATTCATCTCTATTATCCTTGAAAAATAAGATTCATTTTCAGAATTTTTCATCACTCAAATAACCAATTAAAACAGTCTGTACATTGTTTGGTGAAGTATACCAAGATGAAAGCAACATTCACACTGTCTTCTTTGCTCAGTATTTAATTTTATCACTTTAATTCGCACAGATATCACCATTAGTTGGGGGCAGGTACAAAAGTTAGACCGGATCAACTCGGATCGACATAAAAACTGCTTTTTTATTAGCAAATATGATATGATTTGCTCAGTTTTAAGTCTAAGATTAGCACTGGCGTTAGGGCTGGGGTGATCTCTTCAGGCCTTATTCGTTTTTACCTTGATCCGAGTCAAACGGTCCAAGATGTCTCCAAGTTGATCTGGTCCAACTTTTGTACCTGCCTATTATTTTCATTCCTCCTTAATTCTTAGGCCCTTACATTTGACGCCCTTGCGCTATTTCTTTTTCATTCATGGGACGACATCTTACTGTCACAACGATGTTACACAATAGTATTGAGTCCAGAGTTCAGTTGAACATGAACAACTATTATTTAATGGTACGACGACTGTTGTGTACACCTTCAAATTCATCTTCAAATTTTTCCCGCCCAACGTCACGTGATCGGAGGCTAACTCACATGACATCTCCCTCTTTGAGTTACCAAACAGACCTAATAACAACAGAACTTACATGGAAAACTTGCAAGAAAAACAGGATAACATGCTTGAACTATTTAGAGTCTAGATCAGCCAATGTCTCTGCCTTAGCCTTCTCAAAACACAAATCAAACAAAGTCTCTAAATCGGGCAGGCTTTCTCACGACGCGACCGCTTGAGGTCCTAACTTCTGATTGAGGTGAATGGAACTGTGTGCATGCAGAGGCGGGTACAGCTGCCATCATTCCACAGGGTTTCGCAATCTGCGGCGGTCGTTCTGGTTCAATACGTGAAGATTTTGAGCTTGAATCTTCTGCTTGCGATTCTATCTCTAGGTCCAACTGCTGCTCGTCAGGCATCTCGGCTCTACCGGGACTGCTCACTGTGCGCAGGTGTCTACGGTTTCTACGTACTACACTGAACGGTGTCTGGATAACGTATGACCTAGGAGCAGGACTTCTTGCTATGACTTTCCCAGGCGTCTTCCAACCTTTCTGCTGGTCCAACTTTACCTGAACCGCATCTCCTGGCTGTAAATCAGGAAGGGCTTTCACTCCATGTCTCTCGTTGAAGTACTGGCGGTAAGCCGTTTTGGTTTTCTCATCATTTCTGGCAATTGCTTCCTGGTTTGGCAGCACAGATTTCAAGTTGGACTCCAGTGTAGGTAGGAGGGTACGTATTTCTCTTCCCATCATCAGCTTACAGGGACTTACACCTGTGGCTGTATGAGGAGTTGCTCTATAAGACATAAGTGCAAGGAAGGGGTCGCTCTGCCTCAGTATCTTCTTGGCGATGCGAACTCCACTTTCTGCTTCTCCATTCGCTTGCGGATAATGAGGGCTAGTAGTTGTATGCTTGAAGTCATACTCTAGGCTAAACTTGCGGAACTGATCCGAGGAAAATTGTGGTCCGTTGTCACTCACAATTTCGTCTGGTACTCCCCATCGGGCAAAGATATCCTTGAGCTTGCTAATGACAGCATCGCTGGTGGTACTGGACATATAGGCAATTTCGGGAAATCTTGAATAATAGTCGATAACCACGAGAAACTGTTTCCCTTCATGTTCGCACAAGTCTGAGCCAATCTTCTTCCACGCTCTTTCTGGGAGAGGTGTAGTGATAAGTGGTTCCTTCCTCTGAGTAGGTAGATTCTCTTGGCAAAACTCACAGTTCGAAACTTTGTTGTGAATGTCACGGCTAATGCCTGGCCACCAAACTGACATGTTAGCCCTTTCACGACATTTGGTCATGCCCTGATGACCGTCATGGATACGTTCCAATACTTCAGGCTGTAAGATGGGTGGTATGACAAGGCGATTTTGATAGATGACCTTGCCATCAGCTACAGAGAGATCACCACGGACTGCATGATATCGACGGATTTCGTCGGGTACATCTTTAGCGTACTTCGGCCAACCGTTGACAGTGTAATCAAGAACATAACTCAGCTGAGGATCAGATGAAGTAGCGCACTTGATCTGTTCCATCTTCTCAGGTGAGGCTGGTCGTACAGTTTCAGCTGCATCAACATAGGCTTTGACATCCTTTTCTGTGTCAGATATCTCCGACGGATCTGCGAGGGGATTTCTTGAAAGGGTATCAGCAATCACTAGTTCCTTTCCAGGCACATGTTCCGCCTTCGCTTTAAATCGCATCATGCGCATAAGAAGACGCTGACACCTTAGGGGTACTCTATCCAGGTCTTGATGGTTAATCAGCGGTACTAACGGCTTATGATCTGTCATCAGCCGAAATGACTCAAGACCGCAAAGGTAACGGGAAAACTTCTCACATGCCCACACTGACGCTAAACACTCCTTTTCAATCTGGGCGTACCTCTTTTCGGCATCGGTAAGGGTACGCGAGGCAAACGCGACAGGGCGTAATTGGTCACCGTGCTTCTGTAGAAGGACACCGCCTAACCCATAGCTGCTAGCATCTGCACTGACAACTGTTGGTTTGTCTACATCATAGAAGGCTAGCACAGGCGCTGTGGTTACCATGGCTTTGACCTTTGCGAAGGCTTCCTGCTGGCGATGAGACCAATTCCAGGTACTGTCGGATTTCAGTAACTCATTCATCGGACTTGTAACGAGTGACAGACTTGGCAAGAATTTCCCCAGATAATTGATCATTCCAAGTACTTGACGTAATTCTGGTACGTTCTGTGGTGCAGGAAGTTCCTGAATTGCCTTAACTTTATCTGGGTCTGGGCTCACCCCTTCTTCGCTGATAACGTTTCCAAAATAGCATATCTTAGGCTTGCGGATTTCACACTTCTTCTCATTCAACTTCAGTCCAGACTTTGCAATTGTCTCGAACACTGCCTGAAGTCTTGCGTCATGCTCTGCTACGGTTCTCCCAAAGATGATAATGTCATCTTGGATGGCTGCCACACCTTCCTGGTCCCTTAGAAGGTTAGTCATCCTTTTCTGGAAGATTTCGGGTGCTGAGGTTATACCAAATGGCAATCGGCGGAAACAGAAACGACCACTGGGAGTGATGAAGGTTGTCAACCTTGAGCTTTCTGGGTGCAAAGGTATCTGCCAATAACCACTTGATGCATCCAGTTTCGAAAACACTTTGGCTCCTGCCAATTTCGGAGCAATATCTTCTAGAGTAGGAAGAATGTATCTTTCTCTCTTGACTGCTTCATTTAGTTTCCTCAGATCGACGCAAATTCTGATTTTACCATTAGGCTTGACGACGGGAACCATAGGAGCACACCAGTCGGTCGGTTCCGTAACTTCCTCTATGATGCCTGCTTCCAGCATGCGATCTATCTCCTCTTTCACTTTAGACAGTAAAGGAAATGGGATTTTCCTGGCAGTGTTGACGCAATATGGCTTTGCATTATCAGTGAGCTCAATTTTGACTTGCTCACAGTTCATCAGACCAATATCACCAAAGACATTAGCGGTAGTTTCATCAACGCGCTGGACTAGACCCATTTGGCATGCTGCGTGACGGCTTAAGAGGTTGTTAACACAAGCTCCTTCAATGACGTAAATATCAACACAGTATAGTTTGTTCTTAAGGCAAACTTCTGCTGTAAATTGGCCTCTACAATTAAGCATCCCACCTGGACTCGACAGCACAGCATTTGAAGGCTTCAGCTTAGGCCGCTGAGGTAAGGCTTGATAAGTCGACACTGACATTACTGAGATGTCGGCTCCGGTGTCGATTTTGAACTGCACAGGCTTCCGGTTGATGAACAATACAACGCTCCACGGCTCTTCGAACTTGTCACAAGAATTCACAGCTCCAAGGAAAAATTGCTGATTATTTCCTCCCGAATTCGACGTTACTTCACTCACAGAGCGGCAAACCACAGCAAAGTGGCCTGTTTTGTGACATTTGGCGCATCTCTTTCCTCTCGCCGGGCAAATTTCCTCTTGTTTATGTGCACGATTACATCTAGAACATGGCTGAACCGACGGCATGTTCTTAGGGTTCTTGTCACGCACATTGTGAACTGGTCTTCTCACTGAATTTGGTCTTTTGGGCTGAATTTCTTTCTTCCGACGTACTTCTCCCAAATGCTTGTCATCTGACTGTCCTGCAACTTGAATTTTTACCAGCTCGGACTGTCGTGCCATTTGTATCGCAGTGCTGAGATTTAGATCTGATTTCATCTGCAGCTTTTGTGAGAGGGATTTATCCCGAATTCCGATAACAATTCTGTCTCTAATTTGTTCGTCTTTCTGTGTTCCAAATTCGCAATGTTCTGCCAGCTCATAGAGATTTCGAATGAAGGTTTCCACAGTTTCCCCTTCTTTTTGAACGCGGCGATGGAAACACGCTCGCTCGTGAATAACATTTCTCTTCGGTATAAAGTGATCGTCGAATTTCTCAATAACTTTGGCGTACTTCTTTTCATCATCAGGCGCAAATGTAAACGCTCTGAATATATGCTCTGCCTCTTTCCCCATGGTGTAGATAAGGGCATTTATCTGAAGAACTTCATCTTCCTTGTTAAGTTTCGTAGCACATCTAAACCGCTCGAAACGCTGCTTCCAATCCGGCCACTCTTGAGGCTTTGCGAAGTCAAGCTTCTCTGGTGGGTCGAGTTTCAACATCTTACTTGACCGCTGCCACCATGTCACAACGATGTTACACAATAGTATTGAGTCCAGAGTTCAGTTGAACATGAACAACTATTATTTAATGGTACGACGACTGTTGTGTACACCTTCGGTTCATCTTCAAATTTTTCCCGCCCAACGTCACGTGATCGGAGGCTAACTCACATGACACTTACAACCACCTTCACAGACTCACCAGCCTTTTTACTTGGCTGAAATCAACACAACACTTGTGAGAATGCATTGTGCACAATTATGCTTGCCAGATCTCATGGATTAGACATGAATCTCCCTGATGCAGGTTGAAAACGTCAATCTCATGCCAGCTCACACTTACATGTAATTACAGGCCAATTTCTGATGCCTGGTTGAAAATGTGGGCTATGGGCTTTATTCACACGGCAGCCATTTTGAGTCCCGAGGGACTGAAAACTTTGGTTTTTTTTCCCCTGGAACTCGTTCTCAAACTTACCAATTCGAGGCTTCGGGTACGAGTTCTATTGTTCCTAACCAACATGGCCGCCATGTGAATAAAGCCAATTACAGCTTTGAATGAAACCATTTCCAAAAAATATGTAACAAACCAACTCAAGAAACAAAATTAACAACACATTTCCCAAATCTTCAATTTCAAGGGAAAAGCATTGAGGATGAGGGATACACATTCTGTGATTGGGATTTGAAAATCATCAGGCATCTCCACAAGTCTTCAGATGTTGTCAGAAATTCTCGGATGGTCACAAGATTCATCTTGAAAGATCCTGACATCCCCAGGACAAAATTCTCATGCCTTTGACTAAAAAAAAAGTTGGCAGGTACATGTACAGTACTATAAATTATTATTGTTAGTCCATTGCCTAGCAAATGCATGTACAGCTGCCAAGCAATATTACTACCACCATGTTTCCACCATGTTGCCTAGTGTGAAGGACACGAGGCTGAAAATAATGAAAGCCGCAGCTGTCGGGCTAATATCCAACAAAGGTGTTCGGCCTGCATTTATCATCGGATAAAATGTCACTAACAGTTTAACCTTAAATTTCAATTCCTCCTTGAAGCAAACACAACGTACTTAAGACAGGCTGTTAACAGTAACAAGGGTTTAAAATATACATGAAAGACACGGTTCTCGATTTTTCACCGTTAACCACTATTACGAAAAACTGGCATTCAAAGTATAAGAATTGATAATCACTTTACTTTTTACAAAAAAAAAAAATTGGAATTAACATTTTCACAAAATGCTGACCGATCGGAAACAGTTTATGTTTTTGTATACTCACCATGGCGACTGACTCAAGGTCTGTAACACTGTCTTGTCCCCTAAAGCAAAAACCTTAACATTCACTTTCTCGTAAGAATTAGTATCTGATTCCGTCCAGCCATAGCAACATTAACACTGCACTGATTGAACTAATGTCACTGGCATTTTCTCCCCGGCAAAAAGTCGTCAAGACGTGCAAAGCAAAATGGCCGCCATCTTCCTTTTTAGCACCTACTCTCTCTCGGCCAGAAATACAAAGCCCCATCCATGTCAAGTATGCGTAGCAAGCGTTCCCGTACGAAAAGAACGAAACTTCTAATTCGGGCCGCGCGAAAAATGGGGCGAGAGCAAAAAGGTGGGAGAAGGGGGTGGGGGAGGGGAAAGAAGGGAAGGCTTGCCCGCAAATTCCTCGATTTTAAAAAACCCGTTCGCCCACGAACGGGGCTCCTGATTGGAGCGGCGTGGTCATCTTGATTGACAAGTGTATCAAGTTCGCTTGAATGATTCCAGGAATAACTCAAGCGTGACTTGCACAATGCCATGTCATAGAGGAAGGTTTGTGAACTTGTGCTAGCCTCAGCGAAGATCTATTAAAACTTGACGTGAATTGTACGTATTCGATGGGGGCTCCATTACCCACTGGATTCAGCGAAAGCTTTTAAAATCTTTCAGCTGTGTTTGAGGGCCTGATTACATGAGCCGGGCTGCCCGGTTAGCCGGGCTGGCCCGGTTAGCCGGGCTGGTGTCAGTTTGCCGGGATCTCGGCACGTTTGTTAAACGCAGCAAAAATCAACTTTGCGATTACATGACAACCGGGCCAGCCCGTTTAGCCGAGATCCCGGTATCGCGGTGCCGGGATCCCGGCTAACCGGGCTGAGATTTTCCCATGTAATCGCGTTCCCCGGGACAGCCCGGCTAGCCAGGCCAGCGATTTCTAACCACATTACTCCACTGCAGATCAAAATGGCCCACGGAATAGTCGTTTTTTTATGTTTAAATGATATATGAGATAGCAAGGCTTAAGGCTTCTTTAAATTGTAGAATGGTGAATTTTAATAACAATTTAGCGAGACAAACGTCTCTCCACATCTTCTTCTTGTTATCTTTTTTCATGCGACATATTCTAAATTTAACCCAAGCCGGGCTGGCTCACCTCATGTCATACCGGGCTGAAACTCATCCCGGCAAATCCGACCAGCCCGGCTGACCGGGCCAGCCCGGCTCATGTAATTAGGCCCTTTAATATCGATCGTGCGCGAATAACAAACAGGAACCAGCGGACTTTGATAGCCCGGGTTTGATAGTCTTATATGGCAGCCTCGCTTAGCTTTACTGAGTCGTTTTTCGTGTCCAGAAAACGAAAAACCGAATTTAAGAAGCCGGCGACTGATTGTTGTTTTCCCTGCAGAAGCGAATTTACTCGCGTTTTCAATTTTCAAACAAAGGATTCCGATTTCCTGTTGGTTCTATAATTCAACGGTTAAAAATATTTTTAGCAGCATGAGAATGAAATGACCGTCAAGCTTGTGAACGGTCAGAGTTAAACCACGGGAAAAGCTGGTCTTAAGGCAAACATTTGACTTATTGCCCTCCAAACGAGTATATATATATATATATATATATATATATATATACATAGATACATGTAGCACTATTGTGATTTTAGCTCGGTGACAAAGTTGTCAATCAATAAATGAACTCAACCCTGAAAACCGGTAGGCGTTTTTCAAAATCGAGGGGTTTGCTAGTCTCCTTCGCAGCCGCTCGGGCCGGAGTCACGCAACGCTCCCCGTCCCCACGCGTGGGGACGGGGAGCGTTGCGTGACTCCGGCCCGAGCGGCTGCGAAGGAGACTATGGGTTTGCGGGCAAGCGTTCCCTTCTTTCCCCTTCCCCACTCCCCTCCTTTCACCTTTTTGCTCTCGTTCCATTATTCGCGCGGTCCGAATGCGCAGGCTAGTAGGCAACATTATCTCGATTATCGTTAATTTAGAACACTCTCAACTGACGAAATGATCCTCACACTTTCTGGACAATTTAAGCAATTGTCTCATATGCACTTGAAAAATTCAAGTGACTCCAACGGGATTCGAACCCACGACCTCTGCGATGCCGGTGCAGTGCTCTTACCAACTGAGCTATGAAGCCACACAGTTGAGAGCTGGTCAATTTGTTGGGCTCATGCGTGTTTTCCCGTGAAAGGAATGGATGAAAGAAATGATTATGA